>JARFJB010000717.1:2265000-2497500 GCA_036346205.1 Vesta saturnalis | reverse complement strand
CAAATAGTATTCTGAAACTAGGGCTCCGTAAGGGCAGCACAATTTGCACCAGAGACAAGCCTCGTTTCCGACATTACACCAAAAATTATAGGTCAAGTAAACGTTCTAACACAAACTATGTAAGCCTTCAAACTCTGACGGTTCTGGTGTTTCTTCGAGGTTAAAACCAACTTTCACGTGACGTGGGCTTAAAATCGTTATAGTATGAAAGGGACACACTAAAGCAGCGAGAAACTAGGTCTAATACAGTTACTACTCAAATAGACGAACTGCTGTTAAGGTAAAAGGGTTAAAATGGGCTCCGGAAATTTACGGTGCTCAAAGAGGTTTGCAAAAAATGTAACCAATAAAATAGGTATTACGGACACTGTCAGACCTATAAATAAACAATCCAGTTACGCATTCCCAAAACAAAACAGAATAGTCAACAAGCCACTGCAGAATCCATGTTTACATGTTAGATTATTCGTTTAGTGTCTTTGACTTAGACATTTAGATTGTTTCTTATTGCAAGCTTTGGTATGTTCTCTTTCGTGTATGTTGGAAGTGCTTGGATATTTGTAGTTGCAGACTGGCTTCTAGCTGTTGGAAGTTGGGGCCAGTGCTGAGCCACTGTTACTGATATGGGTTCTCGACGTAGCCCCAGACTGAACGCCATAATAATACATGGAAACAAGTCAGGCGATGCAACAGTTACCATTTGTTCAAGACGGAGTCCCATTTAGTGGTAATGGGGGCCCTGGTGCAACCTTCATCGGCTTGTTGGGAAGTATCTCTTGTTTTGGAGATGCCTTACCCTTTTGTTAACTATAAGTATTGCTGTGCTTGTACTAAAACATATCTTATTAACTAAATAGATTTCTTGATTGTGTTAATCTTATTCATGTTCATTATACCGCAACTTGTCCTCGCAAACAATACCACAACTTCCAATTATACTACTGAGTGGTGCTGTAAATTATATACTAACTCTCATTGCAACACAATTCGCCTATGAAAGTCGTATGCTAAACTTTAGTTACACCGTAAGACGGCTGGAAAGTGGGTCTCCGATAAGAATGAGAGCTCTCACGAACCACAGCCGCGGTAAATGAGGCCCAGTCCAAACACTAGCTGTTAAAAATTATAATTTAGCGCTAGAAAGAAATAAACAAAATTCTTTTATTTTCACAACATAATTCCATAAATAAAACTTATTTATCGTAATTTAGTGAATGTTACCAGAATCATTATGCTCAAAATATCCCATAGGAAGTACAGTCCTCAGCTCATTATTAATAAGCATCATTTTCAACCCAGGATATCTTTTGTGCAGGATATCGAGTTGCAGGTTCTACTAGCTTGTTAAAAATAAATTTACTGTACAATAACAAATCCGTTTATTTAAAAATTCTACCTATTGATATAATTCAGTATGTACGATATTTGTCAAATGCCCTGGAATACACCTCATTGCCATCTTCTACTGCTGGTGCGTCACTTTCTGTATATCATTGCAGTCTTAACTTCAAACAGTAATATAACAGTAGAAAATTAATTTGAGATGTCATTGGTATTTGTAGTGTGATAATATGTGCTGTGTGTGTGTGTGTGCGTATTCGTGTTGTGTATTGTCGTGTCTGTCGTATAGTCGTGATCGTGGGCGTGTGGTGTGTGTGCGTGTGTGTGTGTGCGTGTGCGTGTGCGTGTGCGTGTGATGTCGTGTGCGTGTGCGTGTGCGTGTGCGTGTGCGTGTGCGTGTGTCGTGTGCGTGTGCGTGTGTGCGTGTGCTGTGTGCGTGTGCGTGTGCGTGTGCGTGTGTGCGTGTGCGTGCGTGTGCGTCGTGCGTGCGCGTGCGCGTGCGCGTCGTGCGCGTGCGTGTGTGTGTGGGTGCGTGCGTGCGTGCGTGCGTGCGTGTGTGTGTGTGTGTGTGTGGGTGTGAGTGCGTGTATGGGTGTATATGTGGGTGCGTGAGTGTTTCATCAACGTAAATACTTACTCGTATTTTATTCAAAATTATACAGGAGATTGACTACACACATACGTATAACGTGAAGTTGAAATAGTGGAAATTTATTTGGTTCTTCGAGATTTGCTAAAAATCAGAGCTATTTCGGATATACTCGAAGAGTTCAGTTAGAAATAAACATACTTGTATTCTTTTCTATGAATTTCTATATAAAATTGGTGTTGCTCGCAGTTATTTTCGGATACAAAAAATGTTTCGTTCTTTTCATCATCAATTTGGGTAAGCCATTGTTAAATCTTTGTACTCATTAGTAATTTTTGGTTTCCTTATTAGCATTAGACGACACACTAAACCATTAAACCAGTTACGGATTCTGATAGCCATTGGTGGAAGGCATTTGAACAGTCGTGTGCACTACCAACACCTCAGGGGTAATGAATGTTAATCTCCTTTCACATAATACTCACATACCTTCTCCTTTTAGCATTATTTATAGTATTATACTTCGGTGTTTATAACTCGGAAATGGTAACCCGATTGTGGCGTTTACTCTATATCTACTTCGTGGATGTTCCCTCAACATTTTGATGCTGTTAGCTACACTCACTTGACCACGGAATCAATATTAGGGTAACAGGTTCCACCATACAACAGGACAGGAAGTTAACATTAATCCCGCATGCAATCTCTTACCTCTGATATTTCGCTGTATGAACAACTGTTCGGCAGGAATTTATATAACTTGATGCTTACTAAAACGTATGATCTCACCTACTGTGATAGATTTTCACCATCTACAAATACACAATTGTTAAAATTACACCTACTAGTAATTACTAATGCATTGCAAATGAATGTAACCATTATTTGGGATTAGTACTCCAGTGCTCTCCATAACATTTACATTATAACTGTTACATAAAGTCTGGACCGCACCCATTTTGTCAATTCTAGCTGCCATTTTTTTATACAGTAGTCACATACGCGTTAGCAGTTAGGTCATCCTTTACTTCTGGATTATGTCACATTGTGGTCAACTATATATGTTATAAATTTGCTTCTAATTACAACGGAAAAGGTGGGCTTGTGACTGCCTGTGGTATATGCCGGGCTTGGTACAGATAGGTATGTACGTATATGTATATGTGTGTATATATATATATATATATATATATATATATATATATATATATATATATATATATATATATATATACGTATACCAGCTTAAAATTCATCATCGGGTTTAGCTGGTGTAGGTTAATTTGTATTCTCTTCTACGTTTCGGAAACCTTTTCTTTGGTTCCTTTGTCATCATTCTCCAAACTGGAGGAACTCTTGAACCAGCATCGCGTTTACTCAACACGTCTGGACGCTTTTCAATTTCAACAGTTTCCAGTATGGTACGTTCTTGCAGAGTATAAAGCGGAGCAATTAACTTTATTTGGTCAGTTCTTATTTGACCAGTGTCAAGGTATGAGTAGCCAAAGAAGAAGATAATTGCTAATGTTTTATGGCTAGATGGTGCTCTTGACCTCTAACGTACAACCTCCTGTTCGTTTGTCGAATGAGAAGTAATCTCGTACACGTTTTGAGTTTCATCATACACTTTATCTTTAGGGTTACGTAGTGGTTTTTTGATAGTACAAAATGGTTTAAAAACAATTCGAAATATATTTTTAGAAAATTTATTTTTAATGCGATCAGTAACACCTTTAACATATGGTAATGTAACTGTCCTTTTAGGTTCTTCGTCTACAATGTTTGTTTTTTGGGGTACCTGATCCAATTCTTTATGGTTTTATTTGTAATCTTTGACGGAGGGTGATTAGATTCTGCGTTAAGGCATTGATTAGGAAGTGTTGTTTTCCTAAATACCTTGTGTTGAAATGTACCATTATCATCTATGGGTTCAGCTCTTTAACCTGCTGTCGCAAATATTTTCATGGAAAGTAAGTTCCCTGAATTATGCCGTTCTTAAACTTAAATGGTGGTATAGATATGTCGATGGTTTAAATACATGAGCAATATTCATCAGAACATTAGGTTCACAATGGAAACAGTCAAATAACCAATTGCCATTTTTACGACTGAAACATCGTGTTGTATTGCAAAGTATGCGTCTCCCACAGCTATTAACACGCGTAAAATTTCATTATGATATCTCAAGCCGTTTTGGAAAAATCTAATTCTGACTGTTTTTTTTAATTTAACTTCAACACGCTGTAGATCGGTAACGAAGCGTTTGCAGACCTATGTTTACAGGAACTTTATTGTATAAAATGACCTGGGCAATCGCCCCCTTTAATATTGCCGCATCTTTTTTAAACACCCTATATATATATATATATATATATATATATATATATATATATATATATATATATATATATATATATATATATAGGGTGATACAAATTCGAGTGTATATATGGCGAATTTGGAATCCGTAAGAGATACGAGGTTGGGTTAGTAGGAATGATATTTTACAACAAAATAGAGAAAGAAAACTAGAAATTGTAGTAACAACAATAATGAGATGGAAAAACGTAATATTCTATTCCTTATCTTATACATTGAACTCGTGGTTAAACCTTCGAGATATAATCGTTGACATATTTATACTTTCACCCTACATGTATAAGAAAACCAACTTTATTAAAATTCATGAGCCCATGCTTAAATTTTTTTAAGAAACTGTTCGAAATTGCAATTTCTTTCTAAATGTTACGTTAGGCGCTATTAAAACTGGAAAATTACCAAATTAAAAATACAATAAATTATGTTAAAGTCTAAAAGTGGAACGCTCCAATTTAATTATTAATTGACATATTTCTGTTGTAATTCAAATGTATACATGAGTTTTATACTTCGAAAACACGAAAATCAGTTTGACAACAAATAAAAGAGTGCTGTAAAATTGTATACCTACTTGATTTATTTAATTAAGGAAATAAATTTTTATTTTAGTGCAAGAATTTACAAGTGTGTTATTTATTAAGATAGCAATAGGAAACCAAGTGAATACAACATACTCGTATATATTACATTCCAAAACGTAATATCCTCTGGAATATGATATGAAATGTGGAGCAATCTATTCGTTTACAATGTAGTTGTAATAATGAACAAAGATTATATACGAGAACAAAAATAAAATTGGATTAATAAAATAAAGTTATATCTCAAGAGATTAAAGAAACGCTAGTAAGACATAATCCTATCAGGTTAAAAGTAAAATAAAATAAAATCCATAACACAATATCAGCATTTGAGCACGCTAATTGAGTTTCTTCTCATAGAATGCACAACCAGAAACAAAAAACTTTTCTTTACGTCTTTCAACTTTAAATACAGTAAATATTGGATAATATAAATTCGACAATATTACATTTCTTTACAAAACGTTCTAAGAATCTAAATTCATTCGTATCTAAAATCTAAATTCGATTGTACTCAGGGCTGTATAATCACATCACATTCACCAACAAAGGTAAGTGAAAATCCGTCAACCACTTTCAAACCAACTTTACTTCTCATATAAAAGTTTGGGCTTCTATCTAACAGTATATTAAAACATTAGTTTATAATGTAAGCGATTATGATAGGAGTGATAGGAGACACCACCAGCGCTCTAGCGGTTAACATTGAAAGTGATATTTAAACCGTTTATAAAAATTCCTATCTATGTAGATAAGGCATGAACAATTTGTAATTGGCACCACGTCCTCTGTTCCTGTGTTTACCGCCTTCTATCAAGAGGTAATACTATAAGCTAAATAGCAGAAAATGACAAAGAATATCTACGGAATACTATATATTAAATTTATTGTTTTAATATTAAATTACAGTTAATTTTATAAATCACATTTACTATTTAACGACTTAAATATTTTTGGGACATGAAAATAAATAAACTATGATAACATTTTCTAATTTGTAAGCTATGAAAATTGTGCATGTGTAGGTTTTTATTAGTTGACGCTTATGCAGGGTGTTTAAAAAGGTGCGGCAATATTAAAGGGGTGATTGCCCAGGTCATTTTATACAATAAAGTTCCTATAAATATAGGTCCGCAAACGCTTCGTTACCGATCTACAGCGTGTTGAAGTTTAATTTAAAAAAACAGTCAAAATTAGATTTTTCCAAAACGGCTTGAGATATCATAATGAAATTTTACTCGTGTCAATAGCTGTGGGAGACGCATACTTATTCAATTGTGAAGAAAAAAGCTGTCTTGACTTTTTATCGTACGACGTACCGTTTTTGAGTAAAAAAAAACATTTTAGTGCATGTCCATTTACCATGCGTACAAAAATATTTTTAAACATTCCTGTATTATTCACTGACATATCACTGACATATTGAATGAATCTCGTGATTAATAATTTTGTATGTGTCGAATTTGTTGAAGTTCCTTATCATAAATCGCTATACGAATGCCGAGATGACCGACATGCACTACATTTATGGACTTGCTGATGGGAATGCATTAGAAACTAGGCGGTTGTATACTGAAAGCTTTCTGGGCCGTATTGCTCCTGATAGAAAAACTTTCGAATATATTCGTCGGCGTCTTTATGCACAGCAAGAACGGTAGAGCTGGAAGAGGATGTGCTGGACATGATTGAAGAAGATCGAGGTACTTTTTACTCGAAAAATTGCTGACGCTTTGGATGTAAGTAATGGGACTATTTGGCACATTCTTAAGGAAAATTTGTTGCATCCATTCCATATACAACGCGTTCACGCACTTCTTCCTGCTGATTTTCCTCCTCGCATTGCATTCTGTCAATGGCTTATGCACAAAATGGTTCAAATCCCTCAACTCCTGATGTTGATTATGTTCTCCGATGAAGCGAGTTTTTCAAGAAATGCAATATGCAATTTCCATAATAACCATGTATCGTGTGAAGAAAATCCAAATTAAATTGTTGAAGATCGTTTTCAACAACAGTTTTCTTTGAACGTTTGGATTGGGATTGTGGGTGCCTAATTGGACCGCTATTTCTACCCGGGAGACTTACCGGAGAGGTGTATCGCAACTTTTTGGAAAACACGCTCCCTGGATTTCTGGAGGACGTACCATTAGCAATTAGAGATGCAATGTGGTATATGCACGATGGCGCACCAGCCCACTTTAGTCAAGTAGCTCGTGATTTCTTAACACAAGCATACGGAAATCGTTGGATTGGCCGGGGTGGACCTCACTTATGGCCTGCACGATCCCCGGACTTAAATCCCCTTGATTTTTCCTGTGGGGCCATTTGAAGTCCTTGGTGTACGCTACTCCATTGGAAAACGTAGAAGACTTAAGAAATCGAATCATTGCTGGGTGCAACTCAATTAAAACAGATCCTGGTGTTTTTGAGAGAGTTCGCCAGTCAATGAGGAGAAGATTGGATTCTTGCATCCGAGCTCGAGGTGGTCACTTTGAACAGTTTTTGTAATTTTTGGTTGGTAAAATTTTTGGTTTGGTGAAATATTTGTTTTGCCCTTGAATGAAACCCTTGATTTTTAAAACTTTTTTTCTGTAATAAATGGACATGCACTAAAATGTTTTTTTACTCAAAAACGGTACGTCGTACGATAAAAAGTCAAGAGAGCTTTTTTCTTCACAATTGAACAAAGAATTAAAAAATATTTTTATTTTTAGAGAAATCAGCGGCAACCTACTTTTTTCTTGAAAAATATCCTATGACGTGCCAATACGCGCGCCAATGGTACGACTGAAACATCGTGTTGTATTGCAAAGTATGCGCCTCCCATAGCTATTGACACGCGTAAAATTTCATTATGATATCTCAAGCCGTTTTGGAAAATTCTAATTTTGACTGTTTTTTTAAATTAAACTTCAACACGCTGTAGATCGGTAACGAAGCGTTTGCTGACCTATGTTTATATAAACTTTATTGTATAAAATGACCTGGGCAATCACCCCGTTTAATATTGCCGAATCTTTTTTAAACACCCTGTATTGGCAGTTTATATGGTTGAAAATAAACAGTATTGGGTTACTTCTTCAAACGGTTTAAAACTATAGAGTATGAAGCTGCTGCTTTTATCATCTGTGATATAAATACATAAAAATTAAGTATAGGTGCACAATACTACTTACTGTAACAAAAGTCATAATAGACAGAGGTGCAAATTTACCAATAGTAAATTTCACTGTTGCCTGTCCTCTTGCCATTAGCAACACTAACGCGTTTTGAAACTTCAAATTGGTACCAACAAAATTAATTTTGTAATAATAGTAAGATAATTTTTCACTTTCCGAAAGTACCAGTTGTGAAAAGTAGCAATCTGCGAAGATAGCGGTAACCACTAGCATGATAAAGTAACCCAATCTCCAAAATTCTGCACCAAATATTAAACACTAAACCAAAGAAAATAAATAAATAAAAGTAGGTAACTAATAATTTTTATCATTTACGTTAGATATTCGGTAAAACAAGAAACACAATAAAGATGTCAGGTTTAGAAAGCCAATCAAAACATATTTATTAAATATCTGTTCTAACGTGTGGGCAATCACAAATATTGAATCTTGATACAAAACTAACTGTCTCACTGCTTCTTGGTAATAGTTCCATGGAATAATTTCTTCTTTAATTGTGTCTATATTTTTATGACTTTCTGAATAATATTTTTGTTTAACATTCTGTAACATATTGTCAATAATGTATCTTAAACATTTGAAGTGGTTTTTTAATTGAAGCAAAATATACACTTTTGATATATCCATTAGAAAATATTCTTGAGCCATTAAAATGTATAACACTAGTTGAAGAATTGCGCATCCGGTGAAACTATAATTTGTTGCCCAAGTGGGCATAGCACCAAAAGGCAGTTGTCCCTCTTTTCTTATAAATAACCACAAAATGAATGCAACCAGCGCAGCCAAAGTACCAAAGAAATACAAAATATAAATCTATAATAATAACAGTTAAAGTTAAACAAAAAAACTGCAAAACATACCAATGTCGGTAATTTCCTTGACAAAAAGTGTTTATTTTGAGTAACCGTACCAGAAGCAATGTTCTCTAATTCTTTTAGTAAATTAATGTAGTTTAATCTTTGTAATCTAATTATTATTGAGCGTGGTAGATCTATAATTATTCATAAAAATTAACATAACGTTACTTACATAACCCAACGTTTTTACAGTTTGCAATTACAGATGCGTATAAATAATGTTCAATTTCGTCACTTGGACTTCCGTTGCCAAACGATATCATTAAGGCGTATAAAGCTATGATTAATGGATTTAACCATAATATATATTTCTCTTTTTGATTAAGATTTATTTTACAAAAAAAACATGACATTTTAAGAAAACGTTTTACATTGTTCAAAAAAGGTATAGTTTCGAAATCTTTCATTTTCTGTCGTGTTTTAGAATAACAGAGTAATACTACGGCACTGCATTTCCTTAACCCCTTTATATAGTTGTAACAGAATTATTTATGTGGAAATTAAGACTTATGTTCTAGAAACCTAGAGAAACCACGTCTAAATTAAAAAAAAGTTTTACTTTTTTAGTTGTACATTTTTAATGATTTAATTATAGTGTAAATACTTTGTCGAGTATAATTTCTTTCGTACTGCTGCAACCTAGTGTTTAGGTTTGTGTACAAAATGATTTCTAGAGAAGCATGCTAAGCTCTATTAAACAATGATACACAAAATTTTTCTAAACAATTATTTTTAAAAACTAAAAATGATACGTTTGGTAACACCATTTGGGAATAATGGTGTGAATATTTATTGTTTAATAGCAAGTTTCAGACAGATACTTTATAATATGGAAGTCACTTTCATATTAGGCCTACGAACGACAGAGTATTTGAAAGCTTGCGGTTAAATAATAAATATTCACACCATTTTTCCTAAATAGTGTTACTTAATATGTCGAACGGTGAAAGTTTCAACTCTTATATGACACATGTTTGGATCACTTTTTCCAAAGAAATTTATAAGCAAGCCAAGAGGGCTAAAATGTAATTTCAGTTTTGCATATTTCATTTAAAAAGTCCGCTTCCAAGCAGAAGTGTAGTTTGATAAAAAGAAAGCGCTACACCCTTTTTAAACTATTTTCATAAGTTCTATAATGCTTACCTCGAGGTATTGTAAAATTTTAATTTTCATCTTTCTTTTTATTTTTACTATTATCATTTACTTCAAGAAAATCATTAGTGTGTATGTCATAGATTAGATGTAATCTGGCAGTTCATCCAAATATTTTTAAATTATCCAGAAAAATCTTTTTTTTTTTAATAATACTAAAACGTTGGATGTTGGATGCAGAGTTTGACTTCTTTTACCTTGGCCTCACTTTTTGAAAGTCATTTAAGAGAGACTTATTTGATATTACCTACTAATGAAACTTTATTTTATTTATTAACTTAATGTTAAACTTAAATACAAGTACTAAAGTCTGTGAGGTAGATGTAGCACTGATGTATTTTTGTATTTTGGACTAGTGAAATCTATGGATTGTGGAGGTCTTTGACGAACCCACATAATCATATTCACTGCACTTAGTAGATTATATGTACTGCACTAATTGTAGATGAGACATTATTATACATAAACTCTCAATATAACTCTCTTCTAACCTTGAAGACCTTCATTGCAGATCACTACTAGCATCGATTATAGTAGGGGCAGAAGTAATATCACAAACTATAGTAACCAGAATGTAAAGAGTACATTATTACATTACTGTTTAAAAGATACTTAATATACCGTTTTTAATAAATACTATGTAATGAAATAGATATGTAATGGATAGCATATACAAGTAAGGTAAAATAGTTTTCACGAAAATTGATTTTAAATTATTATCTTATCTTTTTAATCCTATTGTGCAGACAAATGCGCAATAAATAACGAAAGGATGCACGTGCAGTACCGGGTTGAACAACTAATAAAAACAAGCATCAGGGATTTTGTTAAATTTAGAATTATCCATATACATAAATAATACAAATATAATTTATTTTAAAACTTACGAACACATTAATTCAAAGTAAAACTAAACCAATATTTGTTAAATCCTGGTTTAATTATTTAGATATATTACATTTAATCATAGGTTAGTATTTAATTTTTGTATCCCTTTTATTAATCACTATGTAGTTAGTCGGCATCAAAAATATTCATTAATAAAATAACATTTTGAATTTAAATATGTAAGTTTTTACAAATTTATATTATTTAGGTTTTTTTTTAGTTTTACTGATTAAATTAATATAAACATATCATACGAGTTTCATTATTACCTGTTTTCTGTAGTTGGGCCCTACACCGTAGCTTTACACTTTCTTTCGTTATCACCAAGCTAATGGGATTAGTAAAAAAAGATAATATGTCAACCATTTATTGTGAAAAGAACTATACCATATACATGTAGATTTACTTATTTACATCGTTTTGAAAATAACCAAACTCATAAATAAAATCATCTTGTCGTCCCGTGTAATAGGCTTCTACTATATAGTATAATGATAGATGTAACATATTACTAAATTAAATCATAATCATTGTAATTATCTACTAATCGATTGCTTATTTACTAAATAAAATGTCTTCAACAAGAACAAAAAGCACATACTAAATTAACAAATATAATGCTTTATCCAATATTTACACAGTTTAACAAAAGTCGTATTCATAAGTTTCTGATGAATATTTCAAAGCACAACTGACAAATTGCACAAACAGTCCTTATTTATAACATTATTAATCCACTAAACGTAGAAGTACAGCAAGTGATCTTATACACCTTCAACAAATGGTATTCCATGTCATTTCATTACACTTATCTTTTCTGAAATTATAGTTTCATTTGAAATATACAAAATCTTTGACATATAGCAGCGCTGAGTCATTTTCCAGTAAACATATGTACTAACTTTTAGGTAACAAAGCATATATTTCGTCTTGGCTAGCCAGTGATCACTCTATTACCTTGCTATAAAGGCCCCTTTTTGTTTTTATTATTAGAAAAAAAGTTTAAGTAAAACCTAAAAATAAGAGAAACAATGACAACGTGAACATAACGCACTTGTATCATATAAAAATTCATTTACAGTTATTAAAATCAATGTACTTCTAATGTACTTTGTGATTGTACAGCTTAAGCTCTTTGTAATATAGCCCTTAATTATATTTAAATAAAGAATGTGAACACTTAGCTTAAGTAGTTCCGTAGATAGTAGCAAGGGATATTGTCTTCACTGCAGTGTCAAACTGCTAGTAGGTAAAAGAAATATATTCCCGCCAAATGGTCCTGAAGAATATTGCTTTAAGGCAGCGTCAAACAGGAAATGTGTAGTCGATTAACATGTGCTCCAGGATTGCCCTAACGAATATCGCTTTATTGCAGCATCAAATTGAATATAGGCAGCCAATTAACATGATAGTCTAAAAAAATATTGAAGAAATCAAATTAACACGTATTAATGGAAGAAAAACATCCATTAGTAAATTAAACTTTGATGAAGCTCACATTAATTGATTGGTTACAAAATTATAAAAATTCAAAACTTTCTTTTTTCATTCACGAAAGCCATCTTTAACCTCAAACGAAACGTAAATGAAATTGTATTTTACAGCGTGAAACGCGCTACTCCAACTCAAACTTCTCATTTCGAAATCCCGTTGGAGAAATAACCTGCCGCGTTTTAAAAATTTCAAAATATAAAAGGTAATGCAAGATTGTGAAACAAATTGCTCTTCTGGAATTATCACCAACCCTTTCACTTCGTTTCGCACACCTTTTTATACAACCTAAAATGAACGCCCTTTGTTTAAAATTACTCATTTCCCAAAATTGTTTATTAATTTCTGTCTGTCTTTCTAAATGTAGGGTTTGGGGCATTTTAATCTACACTTTTCATGACAAAATAACTTCACGGCGTGTATGGCCACTTTGTATATTAGTTTTATCTTCCTTATCGGCAAGTACTTTAAGTAATCTCCTGTTCTGGGATCTTATTTAGTAGATTTTTCATTCTTTTGTAGAGTCGTCTTCAACCTTCTCCAATATACCAGATAAAATAGGTTCAACTACTTCGTCAAGTTCATCTGCCATTGAATGTTTTGTTTTTTGTTTTTAAATTTTCGTTTGCCTCGTTGCTAAATTCGCTATCGCTGTTAAGGTCAATATTCAGGATCGTCATCGTTTTTAGGTCAATCTGTTTTAGTTTTGTTTTTAAAATTTTCCATTTTTTTCTGGAGCTCGGCATTCAAAGATAAAGTTATAAGTTTGTTACTTGATATTCTGCAATGACCAATCTAGAGACATAAGAAAAATAAAATAAGTCAAAACAACATGAGGGTTTAATAATTATAAACAGAAATTTTGTAATGTATTGTTACTTAAATAACAATTACACACACTTCACAACAAACAGTCCCAAGCAACATTAATACAAACGCTGATAAACAAAACGAAACGGTAGTACCTACGTTTTACACCTAATTACTATATTATTGTTAAACCACTATTATTTTGATCTTACACTATTAATTTATTTCAAGTCATGTCCTAACTTACACCTGTCACGCTATCGCTTGATAGGCTGAATGTATTTTAGGAAATGTTATGCTCTAAACTGGAAGTTTTATTTAGTTGAAACGCAAGGAAGTAAATAAACAAGAATGCTAAGTTAAACCGTCCTAACTGTCTACTTAGGACGTGTTATTGTTGTAAACCGTAGATAGGACGTTTTGCGTTTGGAAACTCATTATTTCTAAATATAGGACAACACAATTAAGTGATTTTGGGAAGGGATAAAGTAAAGTTAGGACGTTCTTACTTGGGAAAAGAGATAAATATAATATAGAACAACCTGTATATGCCGATAAGCTGAAAATGATAAAATATTTAGTTAGGACGTTTTAACTATGGAGCGTTGAATACTACTTACTGTAACAAAAGTCATAATAGGCAGAGGTGTAAATTTGCCAATAGTAAATTTAACTGTTGCCTGTCCTCTTGCCATTAGCAACACTAACACTTTTTGAAACTTCAAATTGGTACCAATAGAATTAATTTTGTAATAACAGTAAGATAATTTTTCACTTTCAAAGTACCAGTTATGAAAAGTAGCAATCTGCGAACCAAACTCCAAAATTCTGCACCAAATAGTAAACTCTAAACCAAACAAAATAAATAAATAAAAGTAGGTAACTAATAATTTTTATCATTTACTTTATATATTCGGTAAAACAAGAAACACAATAAAGATTTCAGGTTTAGAATGCCAATCAAAAGATATTTATTAAATATCTGTTCTAACTTGTGGGCAATCACAAATATTGAATTTTGGTGCAAAACTCTCACTGCTTCTTGGTAATAGTTCCATAGAATAATTTCTTCTTTAATCGTGTCTAGATTTTTATGACTTTCTGACCAATATTTTTGTTTAATATTCTGTAACATATTGTTAACAATGCATCTTAAACATTTGAAGTGGTTTTTAATTGAAGAAAATATACACTTTTGATATATCCATTATAAAATATTCTTGTGCGATTAAAATGTATAACACTAGTTGAAAAATTGCGCAATCGGTGAAACTATAATTTGTTGGGCAAGTGGGCATAGCACCAAAAAGGAGTTGTGCCTTTTTCTTATAAATAACCACAAAATGAATGCAACCAGCGCAGCCAAAGTACCAGAGACAAAATATAAATCTGTAATAATAACAGTTAAAGTTAAACAAAAAAAAAAACCGCAAAACATACCAATTTTGGTAATTACCTTGACAAAGAGTGTTTATTTGGAGTAACCGTACCAGAAGCAATGTTCTCTACATCTTTTGGTAAATTAATATAGCTTAATCTTTGTAATCTAATTATTATTGCGCGTGGTAGATCTATAATTATTCATGAATATTAATATAACGTTACTTACACAACTCAACATTTTTACAGTTTGCAATTACAGATGCGTATAAATAATTTTCAATTCCGTCACTTGGACTTCCTTTGCCAAACGATATCATTAAGCTGTACGAAGCTATGATTAATGGATTTAACCTATATATATATATCTTTTTGATTAAGATTTATTTTACAAAAAATTTAAGAAGATCTTTTACATTGTTCAAAAAAGTTATAGTTTTAATTTCTGTGGTGTTTTAGAATAACAGAGTAATACTGGGACACTGGATTTCTTTAACCCCTTTATATATAGTTGTAACAGAATTATTTATGTGGAACTTAAGACTTATGTTAAAGTTTTACTTTTTTAGTTGTACATTTTTAATAATTTAATTATAGTGTAAATACTTTGTCGAGTATAACTTCTTTCATACTGTTGCAACCTAGTGTTTAGGTTTGTGTACAATATTGATTTCTAGAGAAGCATGCTAATCTCTATTAAACAATGATACATACAAATTTTCTAAACTGTTATTTTTAAAAACTAAAAATGATATATTTGATTGCACCATTTGGGAAAAATGGTGCGAATATTGATTGTTCAATCCCAAGCTTTCAAACAGGTACTCTGTAATATGGAAGTGACTTTCATATTACGCCTATGAAGGAAAGGGTATCTGTCTGAAAGCTTGCGGTCAAATAATAAATATTCACACCATTTTTCCAAAATAGTGTTATTTATTATGTCGAACGGTGAAAGTTTCAACTCTTATATGACATGTTTGGTTCGCTTTTTCCAAAGAAATTCACAAGCAATCCAAGGGGGCCAAATGTAATTTTCACCTAGAGTTTTACATATTTAATTTAAAAAGTCTGGTTCCAAGCAGAAATGTAGTCTATTTAATAAATAGCAAAGCGTTGCACCCTCTTTAAACTATTTTAATAAGCTCTATACTCCTTACATTGAGTTGTAAAATTTTCATTTTCATCTTTTTTTTTTTTACCATTATCATTTACTTCAAGAAAATCATTTGTATGTATATCATACGTTAGATGTAATATGGCAGTTCATCAAATATTTTCATATTATGCAGAAACATCTCTTTTTTTTTTGATAATACTAAAACGTTGTATGTTGTAGGTTCGCTAATGAACTACGGAGGTCTTTGACGAAGCCATTTTATCTTAAATAATAGGTTCAAATTCACTGCAGTTAGTGTACCTCACTAATTGCAGTTGAAACATTATTATACATAAACTCTCAACATAACTTTCCCCTAAGCTTGCAGACCTTCATCACAGATCACTGTTTGCATCGACTAGAGAGAGGGCAGAAGTAATATCACAAATTAAAGTAACCAAAATGTGAAGAGTATGTTATTACATTACTATTTAAAAGACTCCTAATATACCTTTTTTAATAAATACTCTATATTGAAATAGTTATCTAATGGATAACATAAATAAGTAAGATTCCATAGGCATGTAGATTTAGTTATTTACATAGTTTCTAAATAATCAAACTCATAAATAAGGTCATCTTGTCGTCTCGTGTAATATCTGTTTTAAGCTTCTGCTATGTAGCATAATGATAGATGTAACATATTTCTAAATTAAATCTTAAAGCATAGTGATTTTCTATTAACCAATTGTTTATTTACTAAATAACATGTCTTCATCAGAAACAAAATGCACATACCAAATTAACAAATATAGTGCTTTGTCCAATATTTACACAGTTTAACAAATGTCGTATTTATACAAATTGCACAAACAGCCCTTAGTTTCCTAACATTATTAATCCACTAAACGTAGAAGTTCACCAAGAGATCTTATACACCTTCAACAAATAGTGTTCCATGTCATTTCATTATACCCATCCTTTCTGAAATTAAAGTTTCAATTGAAATGTACAAAATCTTTGAGATATAGCTGCGTTGATTCATTTGTCAGTAAACACATTTATACCCAGCGATTTGAATATTAATAGTGGATAAAGACAATAATAAACTAACCAGTAGACCTTTTGTATCTTGTAAAGAAGGCGAGTAAATAACATTTGTACTGCTATAGGATTGAATTTCTACGAGAAATGTGGCTCTTTTAAACCCATACCAGATGTGATTGTTAAAACTCGTAGAACTGTAAAGTAAACTTTAAGCGGAAATACCACCCTTTTGTCTTGAACTCAAACAGGTAAACATTTTTGACATTACAATGCATTATAGTGAACCGCCAGCTCGGAAAGATAGACCAGATGTGATTCGTAAAAATGTACAGCTTTGCATTTAATAAACCCCTTTCTGTAAGAAACCCATGGGTAAGCATTGTCACAAAAATCATTTCATTAGCTTAAATGATAAAAATAAATAACAATCAAATCCGCAATCCAAAGTATAAAAAAAAGCAAATAAATAGATAAAATAAACAAATAACCAGCTCTAATTTGTAATAGGAATTCTGAAGTAAGTACTTTTTCTTTTCTCAAGTCGCGTAGGGAACAATCTAATTTAAATGCAAAGTACGATGCTTTTGAATAGATTTTTGTCGGTTTGAATATTACTAATAAACGAAATAATAATAAATTATTATAAGTTTTTGTTATGAACGAATAAGTTCAAAGGTAAATATGTAATTAAAAATTTGGAATAATAGTTAAAACAGCAGAATTTTTGTAATGTGTGAAATGGTTCTTTAAATAAATAAAAAAGGCGCGTAAATAATATCTTAGATTGCTATACCATTGAATTTCCACGAAAAATTACGGTTCCTTTAAACCTTTGCCAGACGACCGTTGATGCTCATGAAATCGAATACCTGGTAGTGTTTTCAAATTTAAAAGTTAATCCAATTTTATTATTGGTACTATATCAAATTTTAAGTTTAATTATAACATTATATTTCATATTATTGTATATTATATTTTTATTTGACAGCAAATTTAAAATTTCATCTAATTTTTACCGTTGTTACTATATTTAATTTTAATTATAATTAATTGGCCCTAACAGTAGATAATTACAGTTGGAAGGGCTAACGTTTTTATACTTATTAATGGACCCTTTCAGATTGTTGTTTAAATGGTGTTTAGTTGAAAAGTTAAGTTTTCTAGTGCGTCAATAATAAACAGATTATTTTGATTTAGTTTTCAAAACTTTTTTCAATGTAATAATTATAGCTTAAAATTGGAAAACATAATTAGTTTATACCAAAGAAACAAGTTGTTTTGACGATTGTTGAATAAATGTACAAAACAATCTGAATTCATTAACCAATTAAAAGATCTGATAGATTACTATACAATCTTTATGGACGTTTACTTTTACATATAAGTTAAATAATTTGCTTTGTTTATCAATGGTTCAACTTCAATATTTATTACCATTTATCAATACTAATCAAATCTGTTTATTATTGTAAATATTAGAATGCTGAAATTAGAACAATAGGTGGAAGGCATATATACCCCATGCCGCCCGGTGCATTACCACCACCTTTACCATGGGCCCCTTAATATTGGTGCTCCAATTTTCTGAGCTCGGTAATCGCTGCCGGTCACTTCCTCCTTTATTCCTTATGCACTCGCCAACCCGCACTAGCCAAGCGTGGCGTTTTAACGCAAGGTCATAGAATCAATTGTCAATAAACTTGACTCAAACAAGGCGACTGGCCCTGACGGTATTCCAGCTATCGTCCATAAAAAATGCTACCCCGAGCTAGTAACTGTATTGTCCAAACTCTTATCGTCATCTAGAAAGTTTCCCTCGTCGTTGAAGTTGGCAAATGTCCAACCTATTTCTAAAAATGGCGACAAAGCTAATCCCTCAAGCTATCGACCTATAGCTATCACTTCAATTGTGTCGAAAATCAAGGAAAAAGCCATCATACACCAACTATTTTCGTTCCTCGAGTCCAATAAGCTCTTAAACGACCACCAGTGTGGGTTCAGATAGAGTTGTTCAACGGGAGATCTTCTTCCATATCTTCACCCAAATTTGGAACACATTAGAAAGGTCCGGTGAAACAGTCGTAGCAGCTTTAGATATTTTAAAGGCTTTTGACCAGGTTTGGCACAAATGCCTACCTGCCAAGCTCACTCCGTTCGGCTCATCCGATACGCTCATCAATTGGATATCCAGCTTTCTTGACAAAAGAGGTATACACGTTGTCGCAGATGGCTTCTTTTCGAAAGAAACTACTATTAATGCGGGAGTACCCCAAAGATCAGTGATAGCCCCCACACTGTTCCTGCTATACATAAATGACGTCATTTCCTCAACAACTAACCCGATCCATTACTTTGCAGACAGCACTATACATTGTAGGTCTTCTCAGTTTTCCCACAACAATAAGTCAAGTCAGGACGTTAAGGTGAAAATGACAGCCTCAATCAACAGTGACTTAGAACGTTCAACGCTGACAAAACGCAGTGTTGCCTTGTGTCCGCCAAGAAAGACCGATCATTTCCTGCTGTAAACATGAATAGCTTAGAACCTTTCGTGGGTTGACCACCTTTTGTCAGCCAGCAAAACAGCTGCCCGTAAACTTTCTATACAGATCGAAACAGTACTTCACATCGCAACAACTCCTTTTACTGTATAAGGCTCATCTGGAATACAATTCCCACCTCTGGGTCAGTGCTTCCCAATACGCCCTTAAGACGGTAAACTGCATCCAAAAAAGAGCTATCGGGGTTATAAATGACCCGTCTCTGGCTTCTGACCTACAGCCTCTTGAGCATAGAAGAATAGTTTCGGTTCTTGCCTTGTTCTATCGCTATTACCATGGCAAGTGTGCCTCCGAAATACACTCCTTAATACCTTCGCAGGCCATCTTCGCTAGGAACACTCGGTTTCCCTATTCACATCATAATTACTCAGTCAAAATTCCATCGTGTCACACTAAACGGGCTCAATCTACATTTTTCCACACGGCGACCAAATTGTGGAATGCACTACCCAGTTCCTGTCTTCCTCCAAATTTTGACTTAAGTCTATTTAAGGTAGCCATTTATAAACATTTCTCGGCAGCCTAACAATATCCATAAACCCTCCCAGTGTTCCTGAGTGCTTTAGCACGTTAGAAAAATCTTAGCCTATTCGGGAATGCTGTAAGTAAAAAAAAAATCATGAAATACGAAACCGCTTTACCAATTATAATGAATTGCAGTTATTAGGTACAGTTTTTCTTTTTTCACTCACGAAAACCATCTTTAACCTAAAACGAAACGCAAATGAAATTGTGTTTTCTCATTTCAGAAATCCCGTTGGAAAAATTACCAGACACGTTTTAAAAACTTCAAAATATAAAAGGTAATGCAAGATTGTGAAACAAATATACTGAAAGTTGTAAACAAATTAATATATATATATATATATATATATATATATATATATATATATATATAATAAAGCTAGGATAAACTACTTGGTTAAGGTTAAAAATCCTAGTTCCATGAGGCTTAATATATACACTGTGTCCAAGATAAGGATTCTCACTATGAGGGTCTCGGAAATGGTAATAGATATAAGTGCGGTTAAATGGGAAAGAAGTTGTGTAATTAGGGGACCAATAAAATGACACAAAAAATCGATGGTGTGATGTTTTGTTTTTGAGGTATTTGAAAAAGTTTGAATTTTAGAAATTTCTGTCTTTTTCTGATATCATTATAAATGCTAGACCAAGAATACACGCTTTAACATGGCATAGTCAGTTTTTCAATTGGACGTTTCCTATTTTTATTGCCATCATCAACTTATTTTTTTTAAATACGGTTCTGATATTTTGAAAACTGATTTTGTAAGGTTTTTTTATTAAAAATCCAGCAATGTATCACATTTGATGGTCTGAACCTTTTATGGCCCATCATCACGAAATTTTTGAATACCGTCCTTTCCATACGTTTAATAACTTATCACGGTTTATTGAAATTCTTTAAATTATATCTTAACATCGACTACCTTAACGCCATCTAGCAGTGCAGGTAAAGAATACACGATTTCTTTTTGCTTTTACCTATCTGGTCACGTTTTGTTTTTTTTTTTATTAGGATCAGCCGTTACAGAGTTATTTAACTTTTTAGGAAAAATATGACGTATGCAATTACAACGCGTAAAATCTGCATTATGACTGATTAATCAAAAATATTTTGTTAAACGTTTGTCAAGAGTGATTCAGATGGAGAAATAAATCCTCTTCCGATTTTACATTCGGTTTCCTATATCTAACACTTAAGCATAACGTGTTATGCGAATTAATTGCAAAGTAATTTTAGAAGGCTATGTTAAATATTCCGAGAGAGTCATTTCTGCATATTGCAAGATTATCATAAAAAAAAAACAAGTTGATCAAATCATCAACACAAAGCAACGACTTATGTTTATTACAAAATTTTAACACCTACATAAAATTTCGGACATTCAGCGTCGAATGTGGATGTGCAACATCATGTTGGTACCACAATCTAGGGACAACATTTTCAGGGACATGTTGCAGTAAATCGTTCAATTCATGTTCAAGAAAGTGGAGATACATTTGACCATTAAGACGATTCTCACAAAAATGTTCGACCAACACCGTGTGTCCCGAAATTATGAAAATTTCGTTAATTAGGGATGCCTCTGTTACTAAAAGTCGCCTCATCGGTAAAAAGAGCACAGTTCAGAAAATCTGGTTCAGCATTCAATTTATTATTAATCCTCTCACAAAATTACATCCGGCTTTCTAAATTTTGCGTAAAAAGCTTCTGCTATTTTTGGATATGGTTGGGATTAAATTTATTACTTTATAAAATACAGTGTACAGATTTATGACTTACATCATCAATTTGTTGAGAAATGTTTCGAGTGGACTGGTGAAGATTTTCAACCACTGCAACAAGAACAATTTAGAATATTTAAATTGGATACTGGTGTCTGAAAATTCAACATCCTGTCGAATATTAGATATTTTAGGTTACGGTGAAGAGGAGCTAATACAAAACTTTCATATTTAAAGAGTTTGTCTATCTAAAACAGTTTCGAAACAGAATTATTCTCAGAGACTTCTAATACCAAATACTTTTTAAATTACTGATTTTTTAAATTAAAATAAAGTAATCTAATACATTTCAATTTCAGACAATTTGGTCTGCCATGATATGTCATTACAGACATGAATAATGATAATGGCTGTTGTAATGTAGAACGAGTAGTTATTGTGAAAACAGATTATAGTGGAGTTACAGAAGAGTTCGAGATGTGTTCTCTGTGAAGTATAATAACAAACACCATCTGTAAGTACATTAGAGCGACTTATTCGGTACTGTTGCAGTGGAAAGTAGAGGAGGTGAGACAATAATACGATTTTTGTGTTACAATTCTTGTGTATATTTCGTAATAAAACTCGCGCTAAAGGAACTGGTAATGCGGAATTGCAAGAGCGAGTGCTTGCAGCAATTAGTAGGGATCCTACTGTAAGTACGTTGGATATTTGGCCCAAGAAAATCCCCGAATTAAGAGAAGCCAATACCCTCAAAAATTAATATTTGGGCAGGCATATTTAATAATAAAATTATCGGCTATTTTGAAATACTTGGTATTCCAAATTCAAAAAATTCTTTGGCAATTTTAATACTCGAGGTTGACCCTGCTTTAGAAAGAGTTGTCAATGAAAATCTAGAGGTCTGGTTTACAAAGTTAAGCAAAGTTTCGCCAAGATCGGCCATAATGTTGTGTGTGTGTGTGTGTTGTGTGTGTGTGTGTGTGTGTGTGTGTGTGTGTGTGTGTGTGTGTGTGTGTGTGTGTGTGTGTGTGTGTGTGTGTGTGTGTGTGTGTGTGTGTGTGTGTGTGTGTGTGTGTGTGTGTGTGTGTGTGTGTGTGTGTGTGTGTTGTGTGTGTGTGTGTTGTGTGTGTGTGTGTGTGTGTGTGTGTGTGTGTGTGTGTGTGTGTGTGGGTGTGAGTATGGGTGTGTGCGTGTATGGGTGTATATGTGTGTCTGTGATGAATCTTTCGGAAACAATATCTCAAAAACTTGAAAAATTGTAACAAACCTTATTAGGTATGTTTAAAATTTACGTTCATATTGGCAACTTAAGTGCACTTCGTGTAGCGTTAGTTATAAATTGTTTCAAGTATTATACGTCTGCACATCCCTTTCCGCACTTCGAGTCATTTTCGTTCATTGCGCAGGGTTACTTTGAGCGTCCTTCATTCATTGCTTGAAACTACGTGTTCAAGTAGAAGCCATTTTCGCTTTGTTTAAATTTTTTATTAATAGTGCCACATTTCTATGGTGAGTTATTATACTGAAATTTGAGACATTTACATTTCAGGCAATTTTACTTATACTCTTACCACTTATTTTTACTTTGGGTTTAATTTTATTTTAACGTTAACTTTGAAAGATGATGCAATAGCTTTTACTACTACAAGTGGGATTTCAATTACCAAATTTTACTTTGAACCATGTAAAATCAATTTAGTTTGGAGGTTTATGAAGACATTGGTATAAATTTGGAATTACCGGCATATCAATCTGATGTTTACTTCAACTTCCATCAAAATTGCACAATAAATTTAAAGTGATGAATCAACAGCATTTCCTTAACTGTTGAAGTTCCAGTGACACCCAAAATGTAAAAGAAATTACTTCAGGTATTTTATATTGTTAATTAATTCGCATTTTAGTTTAAGGCAGTTAACTAAGAATCACTAACATTAGCTTTTAAGAGATCATCCTTATAATCAAATTAAGTATCGTAACAAAACTCCTTGTCATAATTTTTTACTTGTTATTTTCATGAGTTTTTTGTGACTTTTCTATTTTTAAGGTTTATTTGTTCCTTAAAAACAAATTGGCCTCCGATATTACATTATTTATTTTCAGGTTTGAAGCAACACTTTTTTTTGTAAAGCGAAAATATCTAAGCAATTTTATTTTTGTTAATAAGCAAATCAAATGTTATTGAACCTAGACCTATTAATCTACCGATGAGCAAAGTGGCATAAAATCCTATAGTTATCCATTATTTATCCGTTATTTGCCAAAGCTAATGATAGTTCTGGGCTAGAAGTATTAATCATTAAGTCAGTGAATTATTTATACGATACCGGTTAAGATTACAAAATGGTTGCATTTAACGTCTAGAACCCATGCAGTTTGGTGACTATAGCTGTAAGGATTACGGAATAAATAAATAGCATCAAAAATATAACTGTAAGGATTATGGAATAAAGAAATAACATCAAGAATATTAGGTTAAATTTCAGGCGGAAGTTTTTAAACTGTTAATTTGGGATTCACATTAATTCGGTTTAGCAAAAATATTTCATTAATATTTTAATCTCATAATATACACACAATTAAAGCAAACTTGATTATCGCCTTTTCAGTTGTGATTTATTACAAATTATATAAGATTTAAACCAGTTGTCTTGGTAGCTAACAGGGCTAGGGAGAATAGTAATGATCTGTAGAATACAGGTTCGATATTGACGTTTGTAAAACAAATGTCAAAAATTATAATTTAAATGTAATACGTCTATAAAAATATCTTACGTTTTACGCTTACTCGTCTTTTAATGAATTGATTGAAATAATAATAGAAGATGGAAAATGTTTCATAGTCGTCTAACTCAAATTTTTTAATTGAAATGTTTGACCATAATTAAAACTGACACATTATTTAAGGATAAATAATGTTTGTTGTCATGTGAACTTAATTAGTGACACATAATCGCGAGTTTGAACTTTGGATGATTGAATGAAAGATATTTCATTAGAATCTATTGGATTTAACATGCTTTGTGGAATTGCTAATAATAGCTGCGATATTTTATAGAATCTTTTTAATGTAGTACCGTAAATTTGAAAAGTAGTAAAGGGCGTTGCGAACTTTTGATTTACTTTTTTGTATGTATATTGTGTGAGAAGCAGATATGTATTTGGTTTTAAAAGCGATTGTGTATTTTTGGGTTTATGTTTGATCTTCGTGTATTAAATGCAAAAGTTCACGATTTTCGGCCATGAGTAAAGATACTCACCTTTCTTCACTCCACTTACTCTCTCAACGGTCAATGTACGTGCTCGCGATTGCAGGAGAAACTTTTTTAAACTAGTTTTTGATAAACGAAGGCATACCAATAAATTATGTGCACCTCGCATGCTAACCTCGATGAGGATGTGTGAAGACTAGTTTTCTTTCGTTACCAGAGTAGTCAGTAATTAGAATAAAATTGCTAGGATTAATTGTGAAAACTACCAGCATTCCGTAAAGATTGAGATTTATTTATTTGTAAACATTTCGTATTAGTATTAAAACCATAGTAAAATTATGCACTTCAAAATAATTAATCTCAAATCCCCTAAATTAATAAACACATTAACCGTTAGATATTGATAAGGCATTGCGTAAGGAATACAAGTAATTACCCGTAAAAGTTAGTAGAGTTAAATGATTTTACCATTAAATGTATACACCAATTTTCTTTTATTATTTGCTCAATGAAAATATGACGAATGATAACGTATTTTACAAACTCATCTTTTATACCCATTCAAGTTATTAATAGCCAACAGCATTCAAATAAATAGTATGAATTAATTAATTTATATTGTAAAAATTGTATTTTACCGGGTGTCCCAAATTATAGTTTACAGGCAGTATCTCCCTTATTTGAAAGGTGCAAAAAATATTATAAAACAAATTTCAATGACATTAAAATAACTTTAAAATGACGTGTCAAAGGCTTAATTCTAAATACGGCTTCTTCAGGGCCACCTTTAACTTTTTATTTTCAAATGGAACACCTGCACATTTTGGTTGAAAATTGACTTTTGGTTTATTTTAAATACCGCGGCATATCATACTTGATAGTTTTTAAGTAATAACACTAGAAAAATTAACATTGTATGATTTTTAATAATTAAATGGCGCCCTTGTAAGATTGTGACCAAAATCGGACGTTTTCAAATAGATCACAAGACCTAAGGCCGCAAGATTTCTTTTTATACAGGTACCTTAAAGAGATCGCTTATCATATACAACCGAGCTACCTAGAAAACACAGGGTATTCCATTTGAAAATAAAAAATTAAAGTTGGCTGTAAAGAACTGAAAGTTTTTGATACGTCATTATAAAGTTATTTTAATGTCATTGAGTTCTACTTAAAAAAAAACTTGACACACCTGGCAAATAATAGAGGTTTGTGCGTAAAATAGGCCTTTGTAAAAAATTTTCATTTAAAAGACAATATGAACCTGTTTTTGCCGTCTACTACTACCGTTGTGATCATTTTGCAGTCGAAGTATATCGTTAACATAAACAAATTGAATGCCATTCAATAATTTTCCATATTAATAATCTAATTAAAATGTCGAATAACCACAAAATATAACAAAACAACTGTAAGGTAGTACAAGTAAAATTTGTCCGTTAATCTTACTCGCTATTGTGTTAAATACAATGTACTCCAAAATTACATCCAAACGTTAACATATGTAAAAATGCAGGCAATTGAATTCCGTAATTTTGAATTCTGAGTTGTTACAATTAACCGTAATTAGCATTTAAGCCGTTATATAAACAATTTTTTTTTATGTATGAAGTGGTTTTTTTATACCAATCCCCCCGTTGTGAGGTGAAACAAAAATTATTTTGATATAATCAGAAAATCAAGAATTAATTAATTAAAACAAAGCCAATGCTACCGCCAGAGCGCAAGCTGAATTGAAATTACCAATTATCAAAATGTGGTGACAGGACCTGCTTAGCATTCGGAAGACAATGGGTTCTTCTCATACACATGTAGTGGCATGGTCATTGCATACAAGCACACCATGTGCGGCTACTTAGGTGAATGCTGGGGTAGTATTTTGGACCCTCAGGACAATAAACTCCGTTCCTTCCGATCCTATCCTGACCACACCCACCCTTAATCCCACCATACGTAATGTATGTATGTATGCTGTGAATCCTTAATTGTGGCTGAAGGAGCTTGGAAAGCTCAAACAGCCCACCCTCCCCATTGGGAATGGAATGAAATACGCAATTCCTTTTCAGCGTAGATATAAATTGTGCACACTACTATGTGTGGGGTCACTATTAATCTTAAAAAGTATCGTTCACACTTCAAAATCGTAAAATTAAACCTTAGAATTTAACGAAAATATAATAGCGTATTCTATAGCCAGCAAACAAATGGTTCTCAAAAATAAATCTCGTTCTCTAAATTTATCCAACATTAACCAATTCACTAATTCATGATACTATTCGTAAACGCAAATGCGAAAACAAACAACTCATAAATATTGGTTCCAAATCTTGGAGAATACCTATAAAACTTTCAAACGATAAATATATAACACGCTAGATCTTCAAACAGGTATCAACTCGTTAAACATCATCAACAATAATATATCAAACAACCAAGGGATGTTTCGTTACATGGACAGACCTTTGTTAACAAATTTCGACACTCGGCGAAATCCTGCAGAAGATGTTCGTAACGGCTATTCATTTAGCAACTTAAATCCTCGATAACTATAAAATTAACCAATTCGTAAATTTAAACATTTTCAAAGTATTTTTGGCTTAATATACAATAGTTGTCGTTAATAAATTTATCACTCCTAATTAAAAAATTTTCGAATGAGTCTTATATAATGGTTTACTTAAATACTCAAAAACAATGATTATTACACCAAGAATTATTATGTAGATCACGCTGTACACTATTACATAACTATGTTCATAAATTAAATACCTATTACTATACTAGCGTATTTGATCCAGCACTACAAGATGCTGAATCAAATAAATAGTCGTCCTTTCCTAACACTTAATCCAATTTCATGTGTTCATGATAAGCCAACATTTAACGATAACAATTGGATTAAACGCATAGTCCCCCATTATAAGAGTTAAACAAAATAACTTTCAACGGTATACTTCACGAACTCCAGGTAACCTATAATTAAAAAAAATTTCACTATACAGACAGCCTTTTACAACACTGGAACTTCGGTGTTGCGACTAGAGCTCGCAAACGAAATCTGACACTAATGGCAATCTTAAAACTTTCTAGCTTACATTCTTTATCGTGAACTTACATATCGTCGTTCTAGATAATAACCAATTCATACAATTTTACTATTTAAATTTTCGAATTGCGTTCATTAAAACTAAAGAGATTTTACCGTCGGAAATAATTTGTTCGATCACTGACCACAAACATTTCCAACCGAAGTTTATCTATGTAATCTAATTGCTATAACGGAGTTTGATCACGCACTCTAAATTAGGAACTGAAAAATAAACTCCTTTTTCACTTAAACCAAATCTGACATGAATCACCCATGGTGTGCGCAACGTCCTATCGAAATGCTTAAAAGAGTACTCGTACACTTCAATCGGGAAATTCATAACTCTGTAACGAATATTTAACGATAATCATAAACTTATACCATAATGCTTAACAGTGTACAACCACAATCTTACTACAGAAACTAAAATTTTTCCTCATCATTGTAAAAGGGTTTCATAATATTCGCATTCATACTAAATTCACATAGAATCTTTTAAACTTTCATCGTAAAGCCGTCAAATTGCAACAAAAAACAACTCTTTGAAACTTAGTCTAAATATTACTCAATATAAAATTTCGATCTCGAAAATACGTGAAACAAAACTAAACGTAACAACAAAAATTATACGAATCCTAGACGATTTACTATCAATTACATGACAGCTTTTACACATATTCAGATGTACGAACAATTATAAATAATATTCTAATCGAATCTTGATCCTAAATACTCTTATAAAAATCACACTCAAAATTCACTAGATGTAAATAATAGTTGTTGTAACGCTCTATATTACATTTACTTAGACTTATCTTAAAAATTAAAAGTTTACGTTATATTGTAAAATCTTGTAACGTAAATTTGACTTCAAATAAAACAAGTTTAACGTTAATTCGAATCTAACTCACAACAGCATATCCTCTGTAAATGAATGCTTTTACATCATCAATGTACGCTTAAAATAAATAACCCATAATTCGGAACTACTAAGAGATAGTATTTGATAAAAGACCACTGAGATGTAAATATTGTTATTAATCTATGTCACTTCAACGTTAGAACTAATACCTAATGTTTATTAATAGAGTATTTGATACTATGAATAACAAATGTTTAACAAATATGCTAACTTACGTTCCTCTAATTGTTACACATTGCAAGGTCACTTGCAACCTCACTTCTATACCGGAAAACACATCTAAACTATTTGGTCACAGAGGACGAATTGCTGTATTACATTTTGGATAACGAGAATTAATAACACGTAGTCTCATACTAGTATTCAACGTATTGAACATTAACATAATCAATAATATACAAAATGTAGTTAAATGGTCAGCCCTATTGTGTACAAACTTGTGGAAACTGAAGGATGATCTGCGCTCAGATGATCCATAGGAAACTACATCGAAACTCAAAATATGGCAATCGAGTAGATTCATGCTTTTATGATTGCGGTTTGGAATTACAATGGTTGTTCGTACTTCCTAAGTATTATATTACTTCTTAGAAATTCTTCTGAAGGTCAAAGTTATTGATTAAAATGCTCAAAAATAGATTTATTTATCACCAATTAGGTCACTCTGACGATCAAACGTACGGAACAATGTATGCAAGTAAAACTAAAACTAGACTAACATGATCCATCACATATTAGCGATATCTAGAAGTTAAGGTCCACTTCCCAGTGTAATAATCCATTATTCACAAATGAATAATTTTTGCTCGAAACGGTCAGTAAAATGCCAGAACATAAATTAAAATTATCCCCAACGACCAAGAGTAAAAAAGCTTTCACGTATCTATAACCTTCATAACGTTAAAGTAGCTACTAAGTAGGAATAGAAATATTCTTTAGCTCGACAGCCTTTCAAACAAAGTTACAACTACGAAATTTAGCTAATGCTATAAATAATTCATTATTGCAATATCAATATCCATCATCATTTATGTATTAACCAATCATCATCTTACTATTAAAATAATTTGAAATTTTAGTTCGCCTTTTAAAACAGAGAACTCGAAAATTTGCTAAAAAATATTTGCAAGGTCATCTATCATCATGATTAGTTTTTAGCATTAATTAGCTGCCAAAAAATTGATGTTTAGATACTTGAAAAGTCGACTGGAGATTAGAAAATTGCTTTTAAAATTTTCAAATTCTGGTCATGTTTTCGAAGAGTAAATTTGAATTGTTATTGTTGAAAAGGCTGAAAAATCTGCTTAAAAATATTTCTATTACCTACTAGGGGTAGCTTTATATTAGGTAGCTGCTCCAATTTGATTGTTAGATACGTCGAAAAGTCGACGGGGTTTTGAGGCGGTTTTTAATTTATTTTTGGAAATTCTGGCCCGTTTTCGAATAAAATTGATTTTTGTTTGAAAAGGCTGGACTTATTTCTATGTCTACTAGGGATAGCTTTTACATTAGGGTAGCTTTTTAGACTTTGACTTGTAATAGGATTGGTGACATTGAAATTTTTTGGTACCTAGAAATTAAATTTCCCGCCTTTAGAGTTTGACCTTGTAATGAGATGATGACATTGCAATTTCTATTATATCGAGCTCCAACAATTTAAATTTCCCGCCAAAAGTTTGACCTTGAAGAGATCCTAAAGCTTAAATTTCTCACCACCAGAGGACGAGTGATGACCTTGAACTGGTCAGAACGGCCTAATCACACTTTTGAATTGCCTCTACTCACAAGCAATGCATACGCGTTAAGTTAGACATTCAATAAGTGACGAGTTGATTGTGCATACACCATTGTATCGTTGAAAGGATTCATTTTTTTAAACAAAGTTGTAACATAGTTCGGATTGGATTTTAGTGCAATCTAGAGCATCACGTATGAGGTAGTCGATAAAAGCTGCGTAATAGTTTACATATTTGAATTTGGTTGTTTTCTTCAGATTTTTATGGAAAATCCATTAAATTTCAAATTAATGTAGCAATTTATCATAGAAGAGCTTAGCCAGTTTGGTTGAAATACGTTTTCTTCTTGCGTATTTTTAGAAATTTTGACACGTTTAGATATTGATTTTTGAAAACATCCAGTGGAGATTGAATTTAAAAGTAATGCTATTTTTCAAATGATTAAGGGTCTTCGATGAAATTTTAGAGGTGATCTTATAGTAAGTTAATAGAGTAATGCAGGCCCATGGTGAAAAATGGGAAATAAATCAAATAAATAGGCTCAAAACCTACCCCATGCGCTTATGTAATCAGAAAGATGTTAAACTACGACGTGTTTATTAAATTACATTCGTCTTCAGATAGTAGTAAATCTATATATATATATATATATATATATATATATATATATATATATATATATATATATGAAATATTTTGTGAAACTTTCTATTCTATAGGTCAATTGATTCGAAAATTGGTAAACATACTCTTCAATTAAAATTATGAGACACGTGTATCACAATATTTTAACATCGCCCCTCCCTCTTCTGAGATCGCAACAACGAGCGTCGGCTTAAAAAATAAAATCTGGTTAGGTCCATGCCGAAAATAACTTATAATTATTAACATTCAAAGGAACTAAAAGGTGAATAAGCCATGTGATTCAATTCTGCTTTTGATAGAAATGTGCCTACCTTTAGGAATAATAGAAGACGTACTTTCCCACCCTGATTCTCTACATCACTTATTCAAAACATTAAATTAAAATCTATTGCGCATAAAAAGTACAAAGTAAGAAATAACCCCTATGTTTACAATGGATTCAAACACCTACATGCTGCAACTAAATCACGATTGTCACAAGCATACAAACATTATGTTTCCCAAACTAAACAAAAGTTTCGCTCCAATTCAAGCAGTTTTGGTCACATATTCGCATAAAGAAAGATGCATATCGCATTTCAGGTGAGTTACAGCTCCATGATCAAGTATATGCTACTCCACAATCAATAGACAATACTTTTGGCAATTTTTTTGCTACCGTATATACAAGATCGGATCCTATTAGTCAGAAAATTTCCATGCGCCATTACAATACTCTCGTCGGAATAGAGTCAGTTACCAAACAAGATGTTCATCATGCCACAAAAAACTAAAAATAAGTCAATCGCAGGATGTGACCAAATTCCCTCTTTTGTTAAAGACTGTGCTACATATTTTTAACTTTTCGCTAAAACAGTGCATTTTTCCATTTGTTTGCAAAAATCCAGAGTCAAATGAAATCAAAGCATAAATATCGGTATACCTACATGGATTGGTTGCTAACATATCAACTGTATGTTTCTCTCAGTAGTGCTCATAGATTTTATATCAGCAAAGAGCAAGTTGACCTAATCTATACCGACTTCCAAAAGGCTTTTGATCTAATAGATTATTACTACGTCATTATAAAAACATTAAGAGATTTCGGAATTAGCACATCTTTTGGTTGAACTCCTTAAATCCTATTTCTTAAACCGAACACACTTCATATCATATAATGGTGTAACATCACAATCATTTATACCGACTTCCGGGGTTCCCAAGGTTCTAAATTAGGACCGTGGTTGTTTCTACTGTTTATTACGATCTACTTCTCCGCAAGCAATGCAATAAACTACTGTTTGCAGATGATTAAAATTTTTTTTGACTTCTAGTATCGTTGACTGTAAACAAATTCAAGGTGACTTTACTGAATTCATTAATTTATCAACAATGAAAGTGCTTTATACATTAGTCAGATCCAAGCTAGACTACAGCCCTTTAATTAAAAAACGAGAACGTTCAACGTAGTTCTTTTAATACTTGCATTTCCGTATTTATGGTTCTTACCCTGTTAGAAACTATCCACAAGATGCACTACTACTGCAATTTAATTTCCTATCAATTACCACCAAGAGAAACCAACTGAGTTTAAAGTTCCTATATAATTTATTGTATTCGTTCATTGAATATTGCCTGTATCCAACTTCATAATCAACTGTACGCCGTTATTTTTTATTTACCTATTCCCCAATTTACATCATGTGTCGTAATCTTAACATCATATCGAACAATGTTGAAATCTTTAATGATATATATATATAAATATATATATATATATATATATATATATATATATATATATATATATATATATATATATATATATATATATATATATATATTAGGGTGTTACTGATTTTCAAGATACAGGGTGGCAAAATTTAAAAAAGGAATCGATTTTTTTTAACATCTCAAAGATACTTTTACCGATTTTGTTGAAATTTGGCAGTATGTTTATTGTGATAAGATACTATTATTACCAACCAGATGATAATTATAAGTTCCAGTGCGTCCCGGAGGGCAGTGACAAAAAATTTGCGCTGCCGGGTTCTTTTTATTTTATAGTTTTGTCTAATTAAGCGGCTAAAAATACAACTTTTTAGTCTCTTAATGTTTGTTCGTATCTTATTTCGTTTTCGAAAAAGAAATAAATCCAGTTCTTTGCATGTCGAAAAATTGTTAAAATGAAATCAAGTTAACTTTGCTCGTTGCTAGGAAAATTTGTTTTGTTGTACGCAAAAAATTGGCAAAGTAAATAACTATTTGCTATAATCCTTACCACGTACAAGGAGGTTAGACACTTCTTCCAAGTGATTTTGAACCGCGTACGCAATTGTGTAAATGGTATCTTTAAAGACTTGCAGAAAATCCTCACTTTGATTCGATCTCTAACGGACAATCATACAGTAATTTTCTACAAAATGATTTGCCTTTACTTGTTGAATATGTTCCTTTTCAGTTACAGCAACAACATCTGCTCGTGAGTATTTGAATGGAGCTTACCAAAATCGTTGGATAGGTCGTGGATGACCACAATTCTGACCATCTAAATTGACTGACTTAAAAGTCTAGATTTTTATTTGTGGGTGCACCTAAAATTATTAGTTTATACTACACCACTCGAGACAGAAGAACAACTAAGGAATAGAATTGTTGACGGACGTGAAGCCATACGTAACATGGAGAGGAGGTCTACTGTCAACTTTTCACTTCCGTTCCTATAGCAAAAGAACTCTTTGAAAGAATACTGACGGTAACGGGAACGCTGGGAATGAATAAGCGAGAGATTCCATAAGGATTTCTTGAAAACACTAGTCGTGAACAATACTCTTCCTTATTTGTTTTTGCAGATAATATGACGCTTGTTTCGCTTATGCCCCAGAAAAATAAGGCAGTTATTTTATTATTAACGCAATTTAATGATGCAGAAACGGTGAAAGCGAGAAGAAAAAACCATTTATAAATTTGAACTATAATACTACTAAAGGTGCTGTGGATACTGGCGACAAAATGATGCGGGAGTACTTGTGTTCGAGCTACAAGACGGTAGCCCCTGAAATTGTAGATATGGCAGCACTGAACGCCTTTATTATATTTTCGCAAAAATTTCCTGACTGGTCTAAAAATAAAGGCAAGCCCAAAAATTTCCCTCAAGTACTAAGTCAACAACTTGCACTTCCGAACGTAAACACTAGGGCGAAGAATTCTCAAAAATCTGTTCTGGGTGCAATTCGACTGTCTCTCACCGAAAATGGAGAAAGGGTAGAAGTTCACCAGAGGAACGCCGAACCAGGTACAAGCACTCGATGTCAATTTTGCCCGCGAAGAGAAGATAGGAAGTCACGAATTAATTGTTCCGAATGTAGCGCAACTGTGAGCAGCATACGCAGAAAAAAAAAGTAAAAAAGAATGTTAACTAGTGACTTAAGAATAAGTTAATTTTTTTATCTATTTTTTTACATTCCTGTATACTATACGCAGTATAGTAAAGGGAATGTATTGAGATCATGAAAAATTTCGACGTCAAGATTTAGACAGATCTTCACGTTCGACCATTTGAGCTGGAGTTATGAAATTTGGTATGCGGATATTACGGCACAATAGCACATATAGGACTACCGAATGTTCGTGTGTGCGTGTATGTTTTTTAAGATCGCTAAGTATAAATCATTGGTCAAAATTAAAAAATTCACAATGACGGATCAAAAAGGGGATTATCGTGTTTAAAAACCGATATGACTCAAATTCAGGTATAATGGGCTTTTAAGTTGCTTATTACAAATGTTTGGTCAAATTTGTGTACATATATGAGAAAGTATTGTGGTAGATATTTTAGCATCGTTTTTTTATTAGAGTAGATTTTTAATCTGTTGAAGGCCATGTATAACATGAAATCAAAAAAATTCAGTTTCTTTTTTTGCATGTACCTATTTTATTATGTAATTATATAAATCCACTAGTACTTTTATAGTATGTGTATGTGTATACGGAATGTTCAGTGGAGACACTCCAGATTTTTTGTTAATAAGACAGAGTGCATTTATATTTGACTTTTGAAACCTTATTTCTACCTTGCAAAATAAATTATACAACATTATATTTGTAATTTTATTTTATAAACAATATATTAATAAAAATTTCTAGTTCCCAAAACCATAATAACTCGAAATCTACTGGGGTTACTTGGTTACCCCTCTTGGCCAATCCCGTAAAATTTCAGATTTTGGTTATGTGAGGGTTAAAGCTAAAGTTGCTGAAGGTATTGTTAAGTTAAATTACATAAAAACTGAAGACCAAGCAGCAGATATGTTTCCTAAACCATTAGAGAAGGAGTTATTCTGTAAGTTTAGTGATGTTTGGCTTGTATAGAATTGAATTATTTATCTGTTTGTATTTATTAGTGGAGTACGAATCATCACGTTGAGGGGATGAGTTTTAAGTTGGGAATGTTATGATTCATATATTGAAGATGGTAATATTATTAGTAGACGGCGGATTTACAAGCAAATGCGTATTTGCCTGGGATTAATATTCCTTAATGATAATTGAAAGATACATGTTTCATGCAATATTAAAGCAATTGAGCCACATTTATAAATGCTTATTGTGCTTATTTTAACATTTTGTGCTTATATCTTTGTATTTGATTATTATTGCTTATTTTGCTTTTTTAATGCTTATATCTGGTACTTTTTGGGGTTAATTTTTAAACAGACAAAATCTACAACGACAAGTTTCTTATGAAACCAAAGAAGATTAACAATAGGCACAAGTATTGTTAACGTTCATTGGTAAAACCAGTAAAACCAAAGATGAAACTAAAATATTATCCTAGTAAATTCAATTGACTTGTTTTGTAAGAGGATTAGCAAAAGTAATTATGTAGGTAAGTCCTTGAATAGATTCTTGTTAAAAAGGCTGCTTACTGACAAGTCTGTAATTTCCCATCCCTTTGAAGTTATTGTTTTTGGATGTTTGTGGAGGATTAAATTTTTAACAAATATTTTCGGGATGGGATTCTTTGCAATTATACAGTGGGTACACAACCGCATTTATCAAATTGCAGTTGAAGCAGAGAGTTGTACCCCGTGTATTTCCATATTGAAACATAGTATTGTGTTAATTTAGTTATGGGAAAAGTCAAAAGCGCAACAAATATTTTAATAAAACAATGGATAAAGGACTACCCGTGCTTTCATCCGATGGTGAGGTGGTGTTTTGTAATCCGTGCAATAAGGAGGTAAGTTAACTTTTAAATATAATACTAATTTGGATTTTTTGTAGTGAGAAATATTCCTTAATTTGAAGTAATTAAAAATTAGTAAATTAATAAAGCAAGTTGTCGTTTTTGTTAGATAATTGTGTAACCTTTGAAAAAAATTTTTAAATTTATTGTTTGTGCATCTGCACAGACTATTACTATTACTATTACACTTTAATTTCTATAATTTAATTAAAGGATAACGATGTTGACTAATAATTATTTTTTGATCTTATAATAGGTGTCCTGTAATAAGAAACATCAATCGCAGCAGCATGCCCAAACTACTTTGCACCAACCTAATGCAGCAAGAAAAAATAATTGGAAGCAGGCGTTTTTAACTAGTACATCCACGGACAGTCGCAATTAATTTGCCGAAAACCTTTGTCACGCACTTGTGGCCACTAATATTCCATGGCGGGCGGTAGAGAATCCAATTTTTAAGAAATTCCTAGAAAAATATAGCAAGTGCCATGTCCCAAGTGAATCGACTTTACGCAAAAATTATCTGGATAAGTGCTACGATGTCGTCATTCAACAAATCAGGGAAAATATCGGGGAAGGACCTATCTGGTTTTCAGTTGATGAAACGACAGATGCTGGTGGAAATTATGCCGCAAATTTTTTAGTAGGAAAATTATTAAAATCGAATACCACTAAATCATATCTTTTGTGTTCTAAAGTTCTAGAACGAACCAATAGTCAAACTATTGTTTATTTTGTAAATGCTTCTTTAAGATTTTCGTATCAAACTGATTTTAATGATAATAATGTATTAATTATGTACTCCGATGCAGCTCCCTACATGTTAGCTGCATACATTTTACCCAAACTTGATACATGTTACATGCTTGGCTCATGCTCTTCATAGAGTTGTGGAAAAAATTCGCGAAGAGTATTCCAACGTAAATAAATGTATTTCCTCAGTTAAAAAAGTTTTTGTTAAAGCGCCTCTAAGAACGGCTTACTATAAATGAAAATTACCAAATACGGCTTTACCGCCAAAACCTGTATTAATAAGATGGGGAACGTGGTTAAAAGCTGTGGAATTTTATTCATTCAACTTTGAAAGAATAGTTGAGGTACTTAAAGATTTTGATGAAAGTGACAGCACAGCAAAGCGTAATGCAAAAGCTGCTTTAAAAGATAAAAATTTGCAGTGCAATATTGCCTATATTTCAAGAAATGTTTTATGTATCACAGAAGCTATACAAAAGTTAGAAACATCACACCCAGTCTAAATGAATATTTAAATATTGTAAAACAGGTTCAACTAAAAATTGAAATGGCCAAGGGAAAAACCGCAGAAAAAATAAAAACGAAATTAAGTTCAGTTCTTGTAAATAATCCTGGTTACGTATTATTAGTTACCGTAGACAAAATTTTAACAGGGGAGAGGTGGAGCTGCCATAAAATATTTCTATGGAGTACATTGAATTTTTTAAATATGCCCTAGTAACATCTGTTGATGCTGAAAGATCATTTTCAGCATATACGCTCATTTTTTCTGAAAAACGTAGAAATTTCGCCCCAGAAAATTTAGAAAAGGTGTTAGTAACTTATTGTTTTACCAATTACAACTGATTAATTTTCTCCATGTTAGATTAAGGTATTATAATTTAAGTATTTAGATCTGTAATTCTAACAAAAACATTTAACTAGTTTATTTTTTAAGTACCTATATAACTGATATGTAATTCTGTTAAATAGGACAATAAAAGTTGAAAATGTTTACAGTAATTTTTTTTAACTAACAGTAGTGGCATCAATGTGTTGAAAGTGTTTTTCGAGCTTATAAATGCTTATTTATGCATATTTATACATATTTGTGCTTATTTATACATTATTTTGGTGCTTATTTGAAAATTTATACTGCTTATTTTAATTGTTATATGTGCTTATAAATCCGCAGTCTAATTATTAGTAATATAATATATCTAACTGACAGGTTTGGTGTTTACATTTATTTACGAACAATATAAATAAATTAGTGCAAGTTCATTGGTACTACTCATTCTATTGTATTTACTTAGGGTCTACCATATCATATGAAAAACGTATCTTTACGCATGTGGTGCATCTCAAGTCACAAAATGTCGAAGATGTATCCTTTAAACTTATACATTTCTTTACGAGGCAATTAGATCAGTACAGAGATGTAGTAAACTAACTGAAAACTTGTAGGTGTGACAAAAATCACTTAAACCAAACCCAAAATTTCACAATTGGTACTCAAGTATAAAAATATCACAAAACTTCAGAATTATTATTATTCACTAAATAAAGCACAAAAATATTTTCTAATGAATGGTTATTAAAACAGATACATTGGTTGAGTAGCGAAAAGAAAATTTGTTCACCCACATATTCCAATACAGATATTCACAACATTGATATTTCTATATATATTGATATTAAATTTGTATCTCATAAAGTTAACAAAGAATTGAATAGAATCACTTTTATCTTTTTTTATATATAAAATATGATCTATAAAAAGAATTTATTATCAAAATACTACAGAAAAGAAACACTAATGAAAAATAAAATAAATGTGTAAATTTCCTTCAGGAGTTGAAGTGCACTTTCAGAAAATTGCATTATGACTTTTACAAATGAACGGGGTTATAAAACGAGGGTCAAATACCCCAAGATATTATTTGGCTTGCTTCCAAAATTATAGAAAATTTTGTCTATTTCTCAACCGAGACGAATCTATTTAAACATATTGTTACTACGACTTCGTATAGAAGGAATATCAATGAAGAAGTTATGAAATTAGATCAATATGTGATTTTTTTAAAGGTATTTAGTTATTACACTTTAACGTGTTCCACGTACAATTAGTACGTAGCCTTCAGTTGAAACTCATTACAGCTATAATAGTACAAGCTCTTGTAGTATATATCTACTATAACATTTGGAATACTCCCATCATTTGACATCATAAGTAAAACACGGAACTACCTAACACAAAAATATTACTTATTCAAATATATTGAAAAATATCACTGTGAAGTATGAAGAAAGTATATAAGTATGTTGTAGATGCAGTTTTATGCAAAAATGCACAATGTGTAGGATTTTATTACTCGTTCAGCTGTATAAAATTTATATAGCTGTCCATATAGGAATAATAAAAAAAAGGATATGTCTATACTTTTTAATTTAATGTTCTGTCTCCATATCGGTATCGATTACCACAAGTGTTTAAATCACAACATACAATAAGATTCTGGATATTGATAATAACGTTTCTTAGTAGAAAATGTGCGCCTTTGTAAAAATTAAAATTCCAAGTAATTAACTATTACGAATCTTAACTAATTTAATTAGATGTATTTAAATCTATAACTAAAATCAATGCAAGTTTATAATACTGTTAAATATTCTAAAATTTTAAAATGAACTATTTTTTTGGATAGAAGAATTAATTGCTTGTAAATTGTAGAAATTTTATTTTAAATATACACTAAAAATATTAACGACATTTTCAAATAAAAACATATTAATTAAAAAACAGAGGCTTTAAAGCAAAATTAATTTATTTTTAAATATAAAATCCTCTGTTACCTTTATGTCAACAACATACTTTGGATTTTTGTACCTAATTTAATTAGATTTCAAATTTTTATACCGCTAAATCACTCGCTGCGTGACGTTCCATTCGCTTAAATCAAATTACTTGATCACTGGGAAATTTCAAGGGTTTTGCACTCCATAGAGAAGCAAAGTATTAACAGTACTTATTAGTATGGCATCGCCATCTTACGAGTAAAATAGGTCGCATTTTACGATTTTATCGAACACGTTCAGTTCTTTCAGAAACGTGTTGTTGGATTTTACTTGGAGATTTCTGTAATTAAGAATCTATAATTTTAGGGAAGCTTTTCGGACTTTCGTCAAAACTTTAAAGATTTCTGTAGTTGAATAAACTGTTTACAAATATAAGTTCGTTACAGCAATCTTCCTAACAAAGCTTAGTAGATTTGTAGAAAAATGTTAGGAATTGGTTATTTCCGAATGTTTAATACCAGAAGATGGCTTTACTGCTAATGAAAACTGTATCACAAAAAATTATTATTGACTTTAATACGTTAATCAATAATTTAACTGGCTTAAGATATTTGTAGCTACAGTTAAATTATTATTCCACCCTTAACAAAAAATCAAAATTAAGACAATGAAACCACTTATACAGTAAGTGTATTTAAATGTATGTAAATGTTTATATGATCTATGCAGACTTTAACCCATTTTGTATCCTGTAGATAATGTTTACAAATAATAAAACTAAATGTGTTGGGAATTTTGTTGATTTGTATAAGATTGATGTGTAAAAAGAGCATTTGTTTCGCCCTTAAGGATCAAATCAGATAAGTGACAATAGCTATTTCGAGTTTTAGTAACAAGAAGTAGGTATTGAGTTTGTACCAAATGCTTTTAAAAGTATTTCGGTGTGTTAAAATGATCTAATCTTTTAATTAACCTTATTGGTACATGTACTATCTTGGCCACCAACGAATTAACCTACCTCTTAATCTAGTAACGAATGGTTTAATATAAAAATATGAGTCAACTTATGTCCATAATAATAAATGGTTAAAAATCAAACTTAACAAATCTTCTCTTAGATGGCGGTATTGTAGTAATATTTCAAAATCTCAATGTCAAATACAACACTTCGTAGAAAAACTTAAAAAATTCAATATTTTGAAATTAATGAAATGTAATATTGTTAAAACCGATTAGAAAGGTTTAGTGACGTAAAAATTAAAGGCCATGGTAAGTGTTATTATACATACAAAGGTATTTAATCTCAATTACAATTGCAGGTGATAATATGAAATATGGTTTCAAAATACCACATGTGGATGAGAATTGAAAATGAAATTAATGTAAAATGCTGATTTTTACAAAGGCATATTTCAAACATTTACATGTGATTAGTAATTACTCTTCGAATATGTACAACTGTAATTATAATAGCTATAGTCTGTAAAAATAAAGATTTTCTATTTCGGCTTAGCGCGTTATTACTCTGAGACATTGGGAATATACAGCCGTTTCTTTCTAACGTTTGGGTTTCAATAGAAACGTACGCGACTTTAGTGAAAGCGTAAATTACCTGCTCAATGACTTAAGACCGCTCGCGAGAGGTAAACACAATGGAATTTTAATTCTATTCCGGAAGTTATAAAACGTTTTGAACGATTTTTTATTTTAACTATGTTGCAAAGTTTTTTTTTGTGTGTGGATGCAGAGGTTTATTACTTAATATAATTCATTTATTTTGAAATGTGCAACAACGAAATCATTAATTGGTAATTAAAAAGGAATTGATATGCATAAACCAGTTTTTATTGTTTACTAATATCTCGATCAAAGTATTCATACACATTCACAATAAGTTGTTGGCACATTTTATTAAAACGGCCTCCGGGCATCGTTATTAGGTTTCAATAAGAACACGTTGCCTTATCACAGCAAAAGCAAAGACTAGTTCAAATATTATATAGACAATGCACTTATACCTAATGGGATAATTAGTAGAAAGTGATGAAAGTGGTAATCAATTCCTCATTATTTAACCTATTATAATAGGTGGCTATTTGCGTATTTAGACCCCAAAATAATACATTGCCTCAAAATCTTTTTAAAAAACGGACTTCGAATACCGCCGTAACGAAAGTATAAAAAAAATCTGGCCTTATCAAAAAGACGCATTGATTGAAGAAAAGATAATATACGATGAATCTGTATCCGAACTATCACAATCACTTGTAACGATAATCATCATTTCGTCTACTGTACAATCTAGCTAGCACTTCTTCATGTTTATACCACTGTTTTATAATCCTCTGTATGGCGTACACAATTAGCCCAAATATGATTACATTGTTGTAAAGCTTCGTTCCACATACTAATTACATTTTCGTCTTTGTATCCATCTCTTCCTATGTGCTTGTAGTAGTATCCTCCAGCATGTGCCCATATTAGTTCAATTGCATTGAATTCAAAATGGTAAGGTGGCAATCTTAATACGTCATGTCCGTAACTCCTTATTATTTCATCTACCTCATATCGTTTTACTGTTCGTTGTGATTTTATTAACGAAGAGAGCTCGCTTTTGAATGAGGTGGGAGTGACAACATAATTAACCTTACTTTTTATTAACTATGAATGTTACCTTTCGTCCAAGACGATGTTGGTAGTTTTTCCACTAACATGGATTAGTAAGGCACATGATCCATTATAATTAATGAATGTGCTTCTAAATTGTTTAGGAGATTTCCAGTTAGCCATTTTTTAAACATATAACACGGTAAACTTCTTTCAATGACTTCGAATCATATAGCAAAGAAGCATTTTGTACAAATCCTGCGGCAGTTCCAGTATTAATAACTGTAATGTGTGTTTGAACGCCCTGTATATTTTAGTTTGGAGTTCATTTAATGACAGGGCTTTGAAGATGAGTAATATTTAAATTTGAGTTAATGAGATTTAAGCGTAACATTTAACGTTCATTACTTTTATTATTGTGTTTGAATTATTTTGTTCACAATCGTTGCAGGTAACGTAAAGAAATATAAAGTTAAAGGAGTCATTGAAACCAGCTGATTTGCGCTCACGCTATTTTGGTATTTGAGCGTGTGGATATTTTTAAGATTTGTACTAGGGCTAAAGTTATCGATACCGATATCGCCTTAATAATAGCCTGGCGCCCTTTTACTTGACTTTATTCTAATTACGACGCACCCTTCTCTGCGACTTTCGACAATACGACTAACCACCTTCAGTATTTTTAAATTCAAAAACACGTCCACGCCCTCTGTCCCACCGAGCTAGTCCGGTACACTCTAATTATCTGTTAACTGCCGTTTTAGTTTCATTTTCGACCGTAACAACTATAAACCTTTTACCATAATATCCTTGAGGTTTTCGTATACTTTTACATCATCATCTTGCCATGACTTTCCCGGATTTCCTTTTGAGTACATCCATGTTTCCTCAATAAATACTGCTTGCCTACGAATTAGTGCATTAATTTCTCACATGTATTGTTTCAAAAACTGTGTTCTCGTTTCAGTTATATTTCTTTTTTCTAACAAAGCTCTTCTTTCTGGAACTTGAACCCCATTGCATGTAAGGCACGATTTAAACTTGTATCACTTAACAGAATATAGGTGTTCTGCATTTAAAGTTGCAACTGTGACATGGTATTCTGAAAATAATATAATTTAGAATAATGTAGGATATATAATTATAATACACGCACTTTGTTCGTACATATTATATAAGGTATTCCTGATGGACATTTTCTAGGTATCTACAAGAGCTTTAAATTTAACTTTCTAACGTGGCCTTTTTTACCCGGACTAGACAGAATTGGGTTTAATTTTGCTCGAGACTTGATATTTTTCAGACCGAAGAATACACGACAGCCAATCAAATTTTTATCCAGAATATAGCCCCATATTCAAATGTAGACTTAGTCACACTGTGACGAAAAATGCAAACAAAACTTTAAAAAATTGTAATAAATAATACAAAATTATAATAATCACAAACTAATAAAAATATATCATGTTTAATAAGTTGACGGAAAAAAATCTATTTCTCTATCGACTAATGAGTTGTAAAGGAAAATGCCATGATACTTTTTGTAATTTGAATAAATTTCTGATCTGGTATTTTTACATCATGAGAGACAAACAAATTTCAAATTGGTAACTTATTTAAAGCGTTTTCGTTGAAAAAGAACAAAATTACATCAAATGTTATAGTTATTTACGAAAATCCTTTGAGAATAAAATTAACAAAAATAATCTCATTTCAGATAATATAAAACTTTAGTAATTACTTTAAAGGATAGTTGTACGCAGAATATTTCAAGAAGATGTAACAAAGTTTACAAAACTGCAACATCTGCTTTACAGATTTAGAGAAACCGCAAATTTTATACGCGAAGCCACAACCAGCAGAAATATACGGTCTCATAAAAATCTACAAACCAAATAGTCCCATTAGACCAGTAGCTTCTTACATCCAAACACCTAACTATATTTAGCAAATAAACTAAACCACATAATAACGAATAATTTAACGTACAAATCAAAACATTCTTATAAGAATTCTATAGAACTAATTAATAAACTACAAAACATATAATTTCCACTACATAACATACTTGTAAGTTTTGATGTTACTAGTTTGTTACGCCCTCAAGCATTTATTAAATAATTTTTTATTTAATAATAATGTTGAATTACAAAAAAACGGTTTCCCTATGGGCAGTCCAATTTTATCCATTTTAGATAATATGTTTATGGATAGTTTAGAAGATCAAATTTTTAAATTAAACGTTTCTGGTAAGATTGTATTTTGGTTTCGTTATGTTGTCGATATTTTAGCACGTTTTGATAGTTCATCAGATTTCATAGATGAGTGTTTAATGAATATTAACAATTTACATCCTAACATAAAATTTACACTGGGGAAAAAACAAAATAAAGTCATTAATTTTCTAAATTTAAACATAAAAATTAATACACTGTACATGTTTGAGTTATCTATATTTGCAAAACCTACACATACAGGCATTAACTGCAAACGATTCATGTCATCATAAAACACGTAAGTTAGATCCATTTAGATCATTAACACACAGAGCAATGTCAGTACCATTAAACCCAACAAATTTAAATAAAGTAATTTCAATTATAAAAAAAATCACACACGCAAATGGTTAAATTCTAAATACAATCGACACTTTAGTTAAAAATTAAGAGTACAAATTATCTATCAAGAACGTTTGCAAAGCAAAAATTTTGAAAACACTATCAATCATAATTCAAGGAAGTTTTGGTCATTTATTAATTTAAAAGATAAATCCCACTCTATACCATCTATAATGAGTTATAATGTCATTCCGTTAAGTAATTAAGAGGAGACTATCAATTGCTTTGCACACTATTTGCAAGTGTATACTGAGATAATAATGGACATATGTGTGATCTTGAGTGTCACGTTAGGCATAAGTGTAAATTATGTGCTTCACAATCCATTATAGACGTATTCCAAATTACAGAAGTGTTACCTTCTATTTCGATTAATCATGAAGATATTATGAATGCTGCAAAGAAACTTAAACATGATCCGGCCCGGATCATGTCCCTGCCTTTTTTGTAAATGAAATCATTCGGTACTTATTGGAATCACTACGTTACATTTATAATTTAATTGTAAATACTTCCAATTATCCAGCTATCTGGAAATTTTCAAAAATAAGTCCAATATTTAAATCTGGTCATAGTTGAAATATAGCATATTATAGACCCATTGCATTATTATCAAATTTTGCAAAAATGTTTGGGTGAATAATTGCTAATGTAGTTTACTCACATGTTTCAAGTAGTGTGGTACCTGAAGAACACCACTTTATTAAAGATAAATCAATTACCACAAACCTACATTAATGTACTGAATTTGTGTCCTCGTCCCTTGACAAGAGATTACAAGTAGATACATTTACATCGATCTAACAAAAGCATTTGACCGGGTAAATCATTGTACATAAATTAGATTGCTATGGCGTTTGAAATAACGTATTGTTATTATTACAGTCGATGATTATGAGCAGAAAGCAATTTGTTGAATGTGGAGGTTTTAAATCTAATCCATTTAGCGCTAATAGTGGGGTTTCCCAGGGTTATAATCTTGGTCCCCTCCTTTTTAACATATCTTTAATGACGTAGATTCCTTGGATGACATTTGTTATCTTTGTGCGGATGATTTCAAGATAGCTACTACAGATAAGTTCTGTACATGATTGTTATATGTTACTGGAATGTATTGATAAATTCATTTCTTGGTGTGTCAATAATAAATTAGACGTTAACATAAACAGATGTAAGGTGACGACCTTTACAAGTAAGTGTATTAAGGTATCGTTTTACTATAATATGAAAGGGATACCTCTGGATTTTGGTATAGTTTTTGATTCCAAACTAACATAAGTTTGCAACTTATGGCAACGGTATCTATTCCTTTTCAAGATATTGCGAACTGTTCTTGGTTCAATATTCATTTCTTTAGCAGTTTTTGTGCACGGGAAATTAGTTTCTGCTAAACTACACACTGCAATTTCGTGGAGTTCGCGCTCTTCGTTTAACTTACGACCCGGATGCTCACCATCATTACCATCAATGCTTCTGCATTTTCTACAATTATTTAAACATCCACATCTTTCAAATTTACAAACAGTACGCATAATCGTACTTTCTGATGAAATTGGTCTGTTTTCGAAGGAAAACGCAAACCTGCGCAGTATTTCTTATGCAGTACCTCCTGAATAACACCACTTAATAATCTGTATTTTCTATTCAGTGGAATAGATGAGTATTGTGTCGGAATTGCCAATTGTCGTTGACAGTAGCAATTAAATGTGTCATTCATACTAGCCTACTCAAAAGACGCATGCATGGTATCAGCGCTTTAGTTTGTTGTGTATTCTATTTCACTTAACACGTGAACTGATTGTACTGTCTTTGTTTTACTTATTATAAGTCAGACCCGCGATAATATTATTCCATACCTGTATATTATCTATCTGACATGAAGTTTCAAACGTCATTCTGACGGATAATTTTTTTCGTTTTTACAATGATGTCTGTTTTCGTTATGAACGTATAAAAAAGAGGTTGCATGGTTACCCTAAAAAATTATAATTCAAATTATTTCATTTCTTTTAATTTTTAAGTTAGCACCTAGATGTCTATTTACCTCTGTCAGACATGAAGTTTTAAACATCTGTTTGGCATAGATCATTGTTTCTGTTTTTACAATGTTTCGTATTTTCGTAATTAACATTATAAAAGAGGTTGCATAGTTATTCTAAAAAATGTTATTAAAATTCTTTCATTTCTTTTAATTTCCATTTTGTAGGTTAGAAGGTCGTGTGAAGTTCCACGCCAGATATTTTTGTGTATAATTATAGTTAAAAATTACAAAAATAATTGAAAATAATAACTGTCGATTTGTAAAAAATATCATAATTTAAATTTAAGCGGCTAGTTGAAGGTTCCGCATTAAGGAATACAACGTAAGCAATTAGATAGTAATACGATTTTATATACATTATACATTAATATTTCGGGCTAATCTGAAACTCTTTTTTAATTGTTTAGGTACCTACTTTTAGGAACTTAATTGTTTATTTCGTCAAATGAATTTAATTATGCATATTTTAAATAAATGAGAATTATTCAATTTGGTTTAGTTAAGTTTGTAACACTTTAAGAACGATATTGTATTGCACCTGGTTTTGCAATTTATTCCTTGTCTTTCGGGTCGCGGTTAATAAACGTCACTACTTTGTGAATAACTGAAGTCGTAGCCGGTTATAACAAATTTATTTAGTTATAATAATATGAAAAAAAACAAACTCTCAAAAGAAAATAATAAAATAAAGAAGCTAAACTAAATTTGAAATAAATAAACAAATTAATAGCTACAAATTGACTTCTGGTGGTCCTCGGTTGAAATATTATAGGACTCCGCTGGCTAGTTAATTATATGAATTAGGATCGCCTCTATGGACAGTACTGTAACATATATAAGTAAACAGATGTTTTATAATGCGTATAATTAACATTACTAAAACGGTTGTTTAATTACAAGTGATATCAATGCAATGAAATGTGGGTGATCTGGAGTCAGGCTTACATGGAAATTATTTACAGGTGAGTGCGGTATTTACATTCGATTTAACTATAAAAGTTAGTGTGCTGGTAATATACAGGTGTTGGAGGTATATCTACAGGTCAGGTTTTCTTTATATATACAGGTAGGAGTTGTTATGATTAAACCGGGAATTAGGGCGGTTGTCTGGACATTCCGACTGGTACATGTAAATTGCGTCTTCGCAGTCTAAACTACCGGCCTGTAGTAGGAATAGCGAATAATTCAGGGCCTAACCTCCGAGTCCTTGAGTAGTCCTGCTAGCTTATAATTTAGTGCTCTTTTCGCGGCGATTCACCATCAACAAGATAGCATAAATGATGTAGCTGTTCTGTTTTGTGAAAGGGTATTATATGGAAAGGGATGGCACCTTTCTCGCGGCTGGTGACCTCCAAGAATGTTTTACCTAAACGTGTGCGGGATGAATTTAGGGGAGATGTATGAATATGTCTGGTTAGTGATGCTGGTAATAAGATTACTGGTCTGGTTACTGGGCAGGATAATAATCTAGGTACAGGATAAATTGATACGGGATTCTGGTCAGGCTAGTAGTTATCGCGTACAGTTGCTACTAGTTGCTGGTCAGGATCGTCTGGCTGCGGGGCAGGATAACACTACAGGTACAGGAAAACATATTACAGGAAGGGAAGAAGTATCGAGGGTGAGTGAGAATGAATGAATGAATCTGAGTGTAATGAATCGGAATGTGTATGAATCTCTCTGCTAGGGGATCTGCTATTTATAGGTAATTGGGATGGAGTGTGAAAGGGGTGAACAACTGATAACATTTATTAATGACAACTGATAACCTTTATTAATGATCGAACAGTTGTTGAAGAAAATTGGAAAATGTATTTACAAGGATAGGAAAACTTATAATAAGGATTTTCAGGATCATTACACATCGTCCTTACCCGGGGGAAGCGGAAGATGTGTTGGGATCTGGTTCGGACTGGTCAGGATAGTCTGGCTGAGGGGCAGGATAATGGTTGCTGGACAGAAAATCGAGTGGAGGACGTGACGGTGGTCGGACTGAGATCCCGCAGACCCATAGCTTCTGGCTATCATGGAATCTGGCTTCTGGTTCAGGTAGGTACTCTGAAAATAGTTTATGAAACTGTTTAATTTTTTTGTTACTCAGGGGAAGAGCTGATACAGGGGAGACTGACTCATTCAGGTGGATGGTTCTTGTAACCTGGACTGGTCGCTTCTCTGGATTACGGTACTCATGGTTCCGTTGTTAAGTTGCTGGCTGGTCACGTGATGCTAAAATTAAAATTAATCTGGTTAGACTATTAAAAATGTGGGATAATGTTGTATCCTGCGTCTGCAATCACTTCCAACTTTTAATTTATCCTGTAGAATAGTGTTTATTAAGTTTTAAGTTGTACTGTGGAATTAATACTTTTAATTTCAATTTGTTAAAATAACACAGGAATTTATTTATACCTGTGTTTCTCTGGAAAAAGAATTATTAGTTCTATAGTTAACAAGCAAATTGTTTCTGTAAGAATTTATTAATTATGTTTAAACACAATATTCTACTTTAGTTCTGTAAGTAAAATTAATGTTTAACACATATTTTGGCCTGTAACTGTAAGTAAGATGTTATTAGAACATAAAGGTTAATTAATTTGCTACATACACAAAGTGCGGTCGTAGCAAAAGTAAAAAAAAAAGGTGTACAGTAACAAGAAGTAGGGATTTAGCCGGAAGCTCAGCGGCCGGTTAGGCACTTGGATGCGTGGGCGTGTGGCTGGCGTAGAGATACAGGAAGGTTACAAGGGCACCACTTGATACCCTAATCGATATGTATGTATATATATATATATATATATATATATATATATATATATATATATATATATATATATATATATATATATATAGGTTACACCTAATAATTTTATATGCTTATTGAATTGATCATTGAGTTTTATGGTTTATGTGTTGTTTATGGAAAATACAATTGTGCAATTATTATTTTAAGTCGTTACTTAGGTACGATTCAGACTGAGTTAAGATTACTTGTTGTTCAAAAAATTTTGTACTACTTTCTTTTCTTTTCGGAGTTCGGATAGCTATAACGTCTGGGGGCGAAGCTTAGAGAATTAAATTGAGGCGAAACTAAACACGTATCCGAACGTTATTGTAGAAAGACACTTACCTTGATGGGCAGTATTGTCCCTATAATATAAACTGACAAACAAAAAAAAATTGGATATAGATTACCCAAAATCAAAGTTATTTTGCATTGTTCAGCCCTAAAAAGCATAAACACAACAAAAACTCAAAATTCATTACGCAAAATAAACCCAAAGTTGTAGGAGGATAGCTCTCCTTAAAACTGACGTAGCAGTTTTAAATCAAATGCAAATTCAGTTAACTCAAAATTAATAACCATTGCGCCTTTCTTAATTAAGCACATAAAGTTAAAGGTAAAGTAATAGTACACGCAAAAAAATATAATACAGAAATTTTTCACACAGAAATCAGAATGTTTTAGGTTGCTACTATTTCTATAAGCCTGTATGGCAAAAGCGTAATTTATAATTACTACAATTACCAAAAATTTAAAGTAAATATATTTCACTATATGGGTGAGGGCCGAAACAGGTAGAAGTCAAAAAAAATGTAATAGCTTCCTTATTATGATAGCGTTTGTTGAAAACTAGAGTTATAGCTTAAGTGCATATACTACGAAGTGAAGTACAACATGCAGTAACCACTTAGCAATATTTAAATTTAGCACAAATATTAACATAACTCGTGAACCACTCTGTATAACAACAGTCTAGTTTAGTAAGCCGCAACGTCCCAATTTACAAACAGCTGATCACTAGTTTTGCTATTAGGATTACTGCAGCATCACATATACCGATAATAATGCACCAAACACCTTTCTTTTATTTTCCACGTTTTCAAACACAATTTCATTACAAACCAAAGTGGGGTTGATTTGACATAGTGCTGGCGGGATTTAACATATCAAATCTGCTCCATTTACATGTCTAGTGATTGAGCCTCCATAGTTATGCGGTAATTTTTCAAATGAAGATCAGTTAAGAACGCATACCTTTTTAAATGATGATTTACATACAGGGAAATGTTTTCTGACTAATACGGTGTTAGTAAGAAAGCTAGTCAGGCCATTTACATTGTATTGTTCGTAACTGCTCCAGCTTACCTTCAGAAGAGATAATCTAAAATCATTAATTTGAGCGTGTGTAAATGATCTTTTATAAATAATGTTTCTAGGGAAAACGGTTTACAAAAAAAAATTGACCGATAAAAATAAGTTTTCCTCATTTTATTGAATGCCATCATTACAATGGTATTAAATTATGTTATTTGGGAAGTAGTGTAAGCATAATGATTATTACTTCATGATGATTAGCTTTCTCTGGTAAGTCAAAACACTTTTGATTTTATTATATTCCTAAACAATAGGTGATACTACGGTGCCCCATTCTGATTGTCAGGCAGAAGACTCTGATGCCACCCATAATTGTGTGTAGTGTAATAAAAGGCGCAAAGTAATAAGGCATATATCTGTATTTTTTGTTCATTTTGGGCGTGGATTTCAACCCCTCAGACGGACAGTAAGTGGGGATAATAGAGGTAAACCCAAATTATATTGTAAGGGTTAGAATGTGAAACCGTTTTTCTAAGGGTGTTATGTATATTTTTTAATACTTTGGGGGTGGGTTTCGACCGCTTAGACGGACAGTAAAAATTGTAACTTTTTGAGGATAATATGGTAAGCTCAAATTACATGGTAAGGGTTAGAATATGAAACCTTTTTCTGTTGGTGTTATATGAATCCTTCCATATTTTGGGGGTGGATTTGAACGCCTCAGACGGGCCAATCTTTTTTAGGATAATAGTGGTAAATGCGGTTGGCATTATAAGGGTTAGAATCTGAAAGCTTTTTTCTAAGGGTGCCATTTTAAATGTTCTATACTTGGTGGTGGATTTCAACCCCTCAGACAGGTAGTAAATGATTGCCAATTTTCTTGAGGATAATAATGGTAAATGCGAATTACACTGTAAGGGTTAGATTGTGAAACCTTTTTTCTAACGATGTTATGAATTTTTTAATGCTTTGGGTGTGAATTTTAACCCCTTAGACGGGCAGTAAACGATTGCCAATTTTTTTGGGGATATTAGTGATAAATTCGAACTACACTGTAAAGGTTAGAACGTGAAAATTTTTTTCTAAGGGTGTTATATGGATTTTTCTATATTTTCGGGGTGGATTTCAACCCCTCAGACGGGCAGTAAATGATTGCCATTTTCTTTGGAGATAATAGTGGTAACTTTAATCTAATTTTTACCTTTGTTACTATATTTACTCTTAATTATAATTAATTAATCCCAAAAGTAGACGATTACAGTCGGGAGTGCTAACAGGGTCATTAACATTACTTATTATTATCCTTAAATTAAGTAAAAGTGAAATTTAAAAAACAGAAACGTTATCATAATTCACGACAATAATAAAACAGATTTGATAAATAAATATTAAATTAAATAACAAATAACTAACTCTAACTCGGAAATCTAAATTAAAAAATAATTAAATCAATTGGTCCCAAATAAATAACAGCAAGTCCGGTAAGTAGCACGAGAACCAATAATCGCGTCTAATTGAAACATAATGTGATTGAAACGTATGTAAGTAAAAAAAATGTATATGTATATAGGTACATTTAGATATTCTTACAGTAAGTATACACTATATTATTTATATATTTCTTCTCTGTCTATATTTCTACTTCTTACTTCCTTACTTATCGGGGCAGTAGACAAGTAACTGTCCGGTTGTAGGACGATACCGTTAGTAGGGAATGCTACATCGTCCGGGCATGATTTGGCTAGTAACCGATCTGTCCGCTGTGGTGTTACTCCAGCGAACAATACAATTGGATCGGATCCACATGGCTACAAGATGCGGTCACGGTCGAAACAGACAGGCCCCGTTGCTAACATATGTGCAGGGAATGAATGGCGAGTCGGTACGTGAAATACGTGGAATGCATGGTAAAGAATTTGAAATTGCGAATGTAATGTACGAAAGGCAGCTTGATATTCTGTGTATATCGGAGACAAAGCGCAAAGGAGCGGATGCTGTGGAGATGGAGGATGGCAGCCTAGCACTACGGTCAGGAGTTGAGACTGAAGTGCATAGCGCAAAAGAAGTTGGGGTGATCGTAAGTGAAAGAGCGAAAAAATGTGTTAAACAGTACCAACTGGTATCCCCCTCGGTAATGCGGGTTAGAATGAAAGTGGAGTTTCGAAGCATTTTTCTTATTGAATGCTATGCACCGGTGCATGGAGAAAGATTCCAAGAGTGTGAGAACTTTTGGGATGATGTAGCGAACGTGTTGACGGATGGGTGGGTGTACAGAGAGAACATACTGAACGCGTTCTAGGAATGTTCGGAGACCAAAGAGTCAATGAGAATGGTGAATGCCTGGTGAACATCTGTGTGGAGATAAGCCTGTTTGTATCTAACACGTGGTTTAAACATGTGCATGTGCATATGTATACATGGCAGAGGTGAATCTAAAAGTATGATTGACTTGATAGTGTACAATGAACGACTTAGAAACATGGTGAAAAACACAAAAGTAATGCGCGGATCGGACCACTTTTTGGTTGTATCGAGAGTGTGTTTAGGGCAGAAGTGGATCTGGGGAAGGAAAGAAAACGTAGTGCGAACGTCCAGAATTAGGGTAGATAAACTAGTAGATAATGGTGCGAGAATGAAATACGCTGATACTGTGAGTAAAGAGTTGAATGTGAATGAATCATTTTGGAACGAACAAATAAAAGACACTGACGTTGAAAGTGCAAGGATACGCTTGGAAAAAGAGGCAGTATATAAGAAAAAATATACGTACATGGCAATGATTGCTGCAAAAAAATGAGAGAGAAAAAGCGATTATATGAGGTGTACAGATTAAGAAACAAAGAAGCGAAGTGAGGCAGTGAGAATAAGTAAAGAGAAAGTGATGGCTGAGGAAGGACAGAAAAGGCAGATTGATTTTGAGGGAAATAAAAAACTTTTTTGGAAATGGGTCAAAAATACAAAATGTGGCCCAAAACAGAACGCTGCAAGAGTGATGAATACGAGTAACGAAATAGCATGGGAGGATTGTGAAGTGAGGAAATTTTGACAACAATATTTCCGAAAGCTGTACAGTAGTCAGGAAAGTAAGACCTAAGGCTTAAACAAGGAGAATGTACAAGGAATGGTGAATGAAACTGAGAAGGATATTGGAATAAATGAGGTAGAGAAAACGGTATGAAGGTTGAAAAACGGTAAGAGAGCAGGCGTATGTGAAATCACTTGTGAAATACTAAATTATGGGGGTGCAAAGCTTATACAAAGAATGTGTGCATTTTTCAATATATGACTTAAGTGTGGAAAAGTGACGAGTGATTGGAAGAGTGCGATCATTGTACCACTGTATAAGGGTATGGGGAACAAGAGTGATTGCAAGGACTACAGAGGAATAAGTTTGCTCGGTATACCTGGTAAAGTATTTGGAAGAATGCTGATTGATAGAGTACGAGAAATTACACAAACTAAGATTTGGGATGTGCAGCGTGGCTTCATGCCACATGCCAGGGAGAGGATGTGTTGATCAGATAGTTGCTCTCCAGCCTGTGATCGAAAAGTGTTTAAGTGTAAATTGGAAGCTGTACTGTGCGTTTGCAGATTTGGAGAAATTATACGACAGAGTGAATAAGCAGAAGCTGTGGAAAATTTTAAATGAATATGGCGTAAATATAGGTCTAATAAACGGAATAAGGGCAGTATACAACGGTAGCCGGGTATGTGTTAGGGTGAGAGGAGGTGTGAGTGAATATTTCAATATTGAGCAAGGAGTGCGACAAGGCTGTGTGATGTCACCGTGGTTGTTAAACGTATACATAGATAAATGTGTTAGGCAAGCATGTACCGATACAAATGATGTAATGGTTGGTGACCTAAATGTACGAGTTCTGGTGTATGCAGATAAATAAGACATAGTCTTATTAAGCAACAATGCAAATGAGCTACAAACTGCTCTGAGGAATTTGATACAGTGTGTGAGAGCATGGACCTAAAGGTAAATGTGAACAAAACTAAGATCGTGGTGTTCAATCGGGAAGGAGAGTAGAGTATTTACTCTGCAAGATGAAATTGTGGTGTAAGTGAACGAGTTGGTATATCTGGGTAGAATGTTTATTGCAGATGGTACAATGGATAGTGAGATTGGACGAAGGGTTCAAACGTGATTGGAAGTATGTGGATGATAATGAGAAACGAAAGCATGAGCATAGCTACAAAACGAGCAATCTATAAAGTTGTGTTTGTCCCGTCAGTACTGTATGGAAGTGAGACATGGGTATATCAAAAAAGCACGAAAGAAAAATAAATGCCGTGGATATAAAATTCCTGAGAAGCGAATGTGGTAAAATGAGAGATGAGATAAAGAATGAGTGTATAATGACGGTGTGTGTCGAGGAAAAGGCGATGACGGATAGATATAAGAGTAATACATTACGTTGCTTTGGTCACATTGAGAGAATGAAAAATGCATAATTAACGAATCAAATATATGTGGGTGAGGTTAGAGGTAAGGCCGGGCTTGCTAGATCGTGTAAAACTTGGCTGAATGTATGATAATGGAAAGAAAGATAAGGAGTTTTAAAAATAAAAGGACATGTCAGAGACAATGTATGAATCTTGCGGAAGCTATAGTGATATGCAGAGATTAGGAAGCATGGAGAAAGATTTTGAATGAAAAAAAAAGTAAATAAGAGGCAGGGATTGTTTTGCCTCACCCGCAAGGGAATGGCGTGATGGTTAAGTTAAGGCAATCATTGTTTAGTTTTAAAATAGAAGTGTTAACGAATCTTATTGCTGAACACTCCCACCATTCTTAAAAACCACTTTTAATTTTGCGCTTCATTGCGTCATTACGTAGATTTATAGCGTATGTTATAAAATAATATAATTATACTTCTTATAGATTAGTTTTTACATATTTTAGATATACTGGTTCCAGCAAACAATCTTTTTCTATTTACCTATTCCATACCAGCATACAATAGGTTTATCAAACATGTTAACGTAGGTAACCGTTCATTTTCTTTACATAAACACACTCGAGTTAAAATCTTTGTGAAATTACCCTCCCCATTATTCAGTTTCATACAGTTAAGTTACCACTAGTGAACTATTTTCCCCTCCATTTGGACTAAAACCATACTATACTTATCCATACAATCACTATGAAGTCCACATCTGAATGTATTTGTGAGTTATTTAATTTATAAAAATAAACGAAAGAAAAATTATAGGCATTAAGGTAAAAACAGTCTGAACCATATTTTGTGATGTATTGTGTTTACATAATCTTGGAAAATATAATAGAATAATTATTAAAATTAATAAAAAACGCCCAACTCCTAAATTTATTTTAAAATAATTCTCATGTTTGTAAAGAAGTATTATGAATATTAAGTTAGTGTACTTTATTGGATAAGGTAAATTTATTTATATTCAAATATTTGCTGTTTCCAGAGATACAACAGATTCTAAAAACAATGAAAGCTGCAGCTTAATCTTTGTTAGCTCAACACATTTACATTTTAATGAAAATAAAAACTAGAAGGAAAAGAAAAACAAAAGAATTTAATAATTTTTCCACAGTTTTATATTAATGAATGCAAACTTTGTAACGGTAAAGTTTTGATTACTTGAAATATAAAACTGTATTGATTATACTCATTTTCTCTGTTAACACATATTAAAAGGTTTAAAAAAAAAGTTCAGACAGTACATCATTTTTTATCACTTTTATTACAAATACACAGTTTTATTACAACAACTGTAATAATATTTTTGTATCATCTAATATCGACAATTTTGCCATTTTGTCTTTTAAATCGTATGTCAGAATAATAAAACACATTAGATTTTCATTTCAGATTGTCGAATTAAGTCCAGTTTATATAGCCTAGGTTATAATAAATAATTAAAATTAGTCACAGCAGATTCTTTTATACAAAATAATTATTTTTAAATAGAATGTAGAATGCTTAAACTCATTACGAAATATTTTATTAAGAAGTTGTATGGTTATGTATTTTTAAAAGATGAATAAAAGTGAACCTTAATTATTGTAAATGACAGTTTCTAAACTTTATAATGGTATTTCTATACATTTTTGATCAAAGCAATTTGTACCTCAATAAAATAAATAAATTTTAAAGTATATTTTATGAGAACCAATCTGAGTAATCTTGAGCAGAAGTGAGTTAAATAAATAATTTGTATTGGTAAAGTATCGATTATACGATTTTATAGACTTTCGTTATACTTTAGTTGCTCTAAAGCAACAACTAGGTACACAAAATACAAAATGTCTTCCATATAACATTTTTATGGTTTTCAAATTTAAAAAATTCTGTAAAATTTAGTTTGCATAACTACGGGTTATAAATATATCTCTCAGATTAGATTTGTAATAGTATAGATTTACATTATACAATATGAACAGTTTGACAACATAGAAAAATATTTATATACTATGTTACAAAACTCATTTGCCTTATTTAACATCGTTAAAGGCACCTTTACATCATACTAAAAAAGATACACTCCACGGCACCTAACGATACAACATAATAAAAGTGAATATGTTTAAAGGTTCTACGAATCTACAGTATAATGTAAGATTTGGCCACGTGGATGTGTGTAAACTATTGGCTAAAAAGCCATAACATCGAGACACTTACTCATGATTATATAACTGTAAGTCTCACAAATAAGCCTAACTTAACATAGTACAGATATGCCACATACTTAAAATTAATAGGACCTTTAAAAAGCTGTAACTGTTATGGAAGTAATTGCTCACATAATGCACACAAAATAAGTGAAAGTACTTTTAAAGTTGCATAAAATCTGATTAAGAATAGAATGTGCTTTCTGATAATCATTATTAAAACTAATAGAAATTTGAGCATGTTACTTCCAGTATTAAACTTAACAAAGCAAATATTAAAACACAAATATATTCTAAGCCACATAAACATAAATCAGTACAAAACAATTATATTATCTATAATAACATCACATTTTGGGTAAATTTAAACACAGCTAAACACAAACTTACAACATAGTTATACAATTTATTTTCAATACGTTTACACTTTAGCAAAAAAATAATAAAATATTCCACAAAATTCTGAATATCACAGAATAAATACTATAATATCTAATGGCTCGTATAAAAAGTCTTTAGATAGAAATATTATAATTTTATTTTCCATATTTTCAGTTATTATTATGCATGTTATTTTACTACCATATTTGACATTCAAGTTAATATTAACTTAACTACCTACAGCAAACATAAGTTTTTCAGAAAATTAATGGAGTGAAACCATTCATATTTAAAATCCTCTACGTTCTAGTATAACAAAAGTATAAATTTAATATTTTTATGACTCTACTAAAAGGGTTTAATGTAACATTTTGATTAAATTGTCAACAACAAAGTTTATGTAACTACCTAATTTTTTATTTCTATCCTCCTCCTCGATAGGCATATCCTATTGTCAATTAAGAACTGAGGTAGAGAAGTATTAGATCTCCTCTTGTTTATTCTTTGTACTTTCAAACTTAAGTCACTACCAAATAAAATATTTAGTTCGAACGTAAACGTCCAATGTATTTTCTAATATACACTATTAACAATGTACCTGAACACACAACTGCGGGCAAAGTGGGGAGTGGTGATGCCCGAGATCTGATGGATTTTGATTCTGGTACGGTGCACATCGTATTATAATAAAAGATTTTGTGTTTCATTCTATTATTGCTAGATAACCGTATCAATTTGAAGAACTATTATTTCAAACATATAGATTGACTTGATATAAGGACTTTCGTCACAATAATGTTTTTCTTGTGAAAAAGTTCGTAGATTTGTTTGTATACCCAAATATACATTGTACAAGTTGGATACTAAGAAAAATCGAAAAGGAAGGGAGATATTGTGGTACCGTCAGTCAATTCTGAGGACGAATTTGAGGAAGCTGATGATAGCTTGGCGGACGAAGCTTATTATCCAGACAGGTCTATTATGTTCATATTGTTTCATGAAATATCATATACATTTTGCCAGATGAAAATGATGGATGCTTATGAAGATGATAACATGTCTGAATCTGAAGGTTGTAATTTTCCAGCGATTGAGCAAACAAACAAACAAACCTTTATGCAATTGAAACAAATATCAAATCTCTGTACTGACATATGAGAAGTAGAACAGTTTATAGAAATTTGTTTCTACATGCCCCTAATTGGAGTATCAGGGACTTGCAGGTATTGGAGTAATAATTGCGGTGTATCGCAAGTGAAAGAAGTAGTGTCCCTAAAAAAGTGGGAACTCATAACAAAACACTTACACTTCGTTAACAACTCTACAATACGAGACCAAAATGACAAATTGGCGAAAATAAGAAAATTATTGAAAATATTAGGTATAATTTACATGAGATTTCAATAGAAGAGGGGTCGCAGCGGGCTGAAGCAATATAACCCCAAAAAACCTAAAAAATGGGGCTATAAGATTAATTTGTTTGGCTGGTGCCAATGATTATTTACTATTTTGAAGTGTACTACGGAGCTGTAACACAACCACAACATCCTCCGGGTATCAGTACAAGTTCAAACAAGATAATAATTTACCAAGTGATAAAAATGTGAAAAAGTGCCAATACCGAAATTGCAATGAAATTAGTGAAATGCCACAATAACAGAATTGACACTTTACTAAGTAGTTTTGTAAGAGCCTATACAGAAACAACCGTCGAAAGGTTTGATCGAAATCCTAAAAAAGAGGTGTCTGTCAAGTGTCCAAATATAAGTATAGAACCAGATTATATCTAAAAAGTATTATATGCGGATATTCGTCCATATGATGGGTATGTCATTGGTGGTGGCATGGTTACTATATCGTAGGGCAAATGTGATTGCGTAATTTCCAAAAAACAAAATACACTTTCTCTTTAGAGAAGTGGCGCAGTCTCTATGTTGGGCCGGAAAACCCTGAAAAAGAGGCCATATGTCAACCTCAAGTACGCTTGATAAGAGACCTTGCCGCTCAAATACTCCAAATAGTGACTGTAGGTTAGACAAACTGGATCACTGGCCTTAGTATGTAAACAAAACAGGCAGGTGCAAAAATACAGTTTGCCATAAAATTACTTAAGTAAAATGCATCAAATGTAATTGTTTTTTGTGTTTCGTACCTGACAGAAAGTGTTTTTATATTTTTCACAATTACATTAATTTGTTGTTTTGAAGTATTTCATATTATTATTTTTTCTTTCAATATTATTTTGCATACTCTATTATACATTAATTGATCGTCTATGACAAACTATTCGAATACTACATTTCTCGTACAATGTATATTTAAATATACATTATTTTTTGTAATACTTAATAAATAAAAAAAATTAAAAGTGTCATAATTGTATTTCATTAACACTAATTGGTGATAATAAGAACCAACGGCGTATTTTTTTTTAATTATTTCTGGTGGTGACACACGCATAATAAATACTGAGAATGGAACCTTATATTAAGAATAGAGTGTAAATCGTAAAATTTACAGAAAACTTTAGTTTTAAAGATCTAATTTCTTATAATGCTAAGACATGCCAGATGAAGGATCGTCTCCATCTGTTCCCACATTATAAGTCGATTTATGTCTCTCTTTAATCACAGTTTTGCTAACTGCTTCATTAGTATTTTCAGCGAAATTTTCATTATCTTCATTAATATTATCATCATTTCCATATGTATCTACGTTTTTAACGAAAACAGGCTCCGTATTAACTACATGACTACTGTATCTTTGCTTATCTGACGCTTTAGAAACTACCGGTTGTCTGGTTTTCTCAGTTTCATCAACGCTTTTACTAGATGCATTTGATATAACTCTATTGTCATTAGAATTAACTTCATCCTCGCTTTGTTTGTCATGTGAACTTAACTTATGTTTGGATATTCGATTTTTTACAATTTGTAGGTGTCGTAATACGTAATCTTCACCCGGAGCAAGTTTATGTGCCTGTTCTAAGCACGTTTGTGCTTGTACTAACTTTCCTCTTTCGACAAATACTACACAAAGATTGTGTAAACCTTGAATATTTACAGGATCTAACTCGAGAATTCGTTTGTAACACTATAACGTAATAAATTAGATTTAAAATTAAAGTAAACTATGTAGTTACACTTACATTTTCAGCTGCATCCAAATCTTTAATGTTATTTATATAAATGTCTCCAAGTAATATAAGGCCCTTAATGTGATCAGGATGATATTTAACAAGTTGATTTAGAAATGGAGCAGCTTCTAAAGGTCTGTGATCATCGGCCAGAAGTAGAGCAAGATTAAATAAAGCACTTCGAAAATCAGCTTTTAAATGAACCGCCCGTCTAAACCAATGTTCCGCTTCTTCTATGTTTTTGTCATCCATAGCAAGCATTCCTAAATTAAAATGTACTCTTTCATTGGTAGATTCTTTATGGAGCAGTTTAAGTAAACGTTCACGAGCAATTTTCCTTAATTCAGGTCGTCCAAGTTCTTGAAGGAGTATTGCTGAATTTAATAATGCTTGTTCATGTTCTGGGTCGATATCTAAAGCTTTGTCAAGATACGCTAGTGCTTGAGATGCTTTGCCTTGTTCAAGAAAAACAACACCCAACTGAAACAAACACTTCACATAAAAACTGTTTTAAGGTATAAAATGGCAATTAAAATACTTTGAAGGGAATGAAAAACGGTAGAAGAGCGGTAATAGATATACTTACATTATAGTAAATATCGGGGTTGTTGCTGTCGTACAATAACGCCCTTTCATACACTTCTTGAGCTTCCTTAGTTCGATTCAGTTTAATTAAAATGTCCCCTCTATTTATATAGGCTTGTGTATAATCAGCGCGCATACTAATGGCTTGTCGATACAGCATATCGGCCTCTTCTAAGCGAGTTGAATTTTTAGATATTAAATTGGCCAAATTTAAAAATACATTCAAATGGTTAGGAGCAATTCGTGCTTGATAAGATTCACCAGGTTTCGCTTTAGGTAGGAGAGATTTAGCTTTTAAATATGCATCTTCTGCTTCTTTAAACATTTTTAAATGATTATACGTGCGCCCGACATTAATATGCGCTCCTACATCATCCTCTTGCACACTTACAGCTGTATGAAAATATCTGAGTGCTTCTGTGTATTTTCCTTGGCCTTCAAGTGCGTGTCCCACGTTATTAAATAACTTTGCATTTCGTTGGTTTACACGAAGCCCCGACATAAATATCGAGTATTCAGTTTCCCAATCCCAATTTCTAACGTACGTTTTACAACCGTGCGCTAGAATTAATGTTCCTAGACCAAGGGTTGTTAATTTCTTTCCCTTTTTATCTGATAAAACATTACAACCATACGCTATTAACATGCAGAAACCCATTGAAGGCATATACAACACTCTTTCAGCTACTACAAATCCTACTGGGAAGAATAAATTTGAAGCCGGCAAAAAGGGTAGAATTAAGAATGCGAGTCCCTGAAAAGAAATCAGTAATGTACGTTCTGCGAATATATATTAGCTAAAGTTTTAAATCGTTTAAATTATGTTTTTTCTTTACAAAAAAAAAATTGAACAATAAATTCCTGCTATTTCTCCGGCGGTCATAAATTAAAAGTTAAAAAACTACATAACTTATATTGTTTTTATACGCGTTCTTAATCATAATGATGCACAAAGTATGAAAATAATTCATGCGAAATGTACACAAATGAAACTTCTTACCATAAGTATAACTGCACTTTGTTGTCTGTTGTCGCTATTAAACGCAATAAATAAAAATGTTACTAAAAATGCATATGCAGTAATTGTTGCCAAATTTCGAGGATCCGTTATTGATTCAACTAATGGTACTGTGCCCATTGTCCAATCGCAACATAAATCACACGGAAACAGCAATAACCACAAGTTTAAACTTATTAAGTAGTGATAAGTGAGTTGTCTGATAGGTGTATGAGTTACAGATGCTGGATTGTCGAATCGCGTGAAAACCGGCAGCTGTGAACCCATTATTTGGAGTCGAACTAGAAGTAAACAAACTGTTGTAACAACAAGAACGCAAATTCTTTTTGTAGCTTCATTCGACCACGGCAAATGGTAAGCAGTTTTTCCAGTAATTGCTGTTTTTATCATGTGTTTTATTTCAGGCAGTCGAACCTAAAAGTAAATTGGTCACTTTAAGAGATCCTTGCTACTTAGATATATATATATACCTTTTGTTGTACAAATACTTCATAAACTGCACATACACCTGTAATGGTTATGCCTTGTTCTTTACACAGCATCGCAGTAGCGACGCATAGCATAGATATTGACAAACATTTCCAATCTAAAACAAAAAAGTACAATTTTTTTGGGAAAGAAAATAAAAAGGTACAATGGTGATGCAAAACTATTAGAGTGCAATTTTAAAAATTGGCAAAGCTTTAAGAATCCACTGAATTGGAAAAGTAGGGCATGCAATTTGTCAAAAGAAAATACTACTCTGATATTACCTGTAGATTTTTTACTTTTTCCTGACTTGCAGTACAGAGTAAACGCAGCTAAGAAGAAAATCGAGGATAGGGTTTCAGCTCTGCCAACAACACCCGTTACCTAAAAAAGGTGAAATTGCTTTTATTGCATAGGTACAATTTTAAACTTTAGTATTTTGCTAAAACGTTCACCCTTCCTTGCTAATTTAGGCTTAATCAAGTTTAAATTGCTAATAACGTAAAATATCATTAATAAGCTCGCTTTAATAAAAGTCACTATAATGTTCAAGTTTAAACGATATTATGAGACTTTCTGGATAACGGACGACATTATGAAATGAATTAGCGAAGCTTACTGTAGAAAATTGCAAAAGGTAAAAATGTAACGTAATTAGGTAACTCACTGCTTCCGTATGTATAGGATGCACTGCAAATAACATCGCTGCTGCGAAGCTTGATAATTCCGGAACGAACATAGAACACATTCTGAAAAAAAAAAGAATTATTAAGTTTGGTATTTATAAATTTACGAGAGACATTCAAACTACTGTAACACATTTTTTGCGATCTCACATTATAGTATTGAAATTTTATTTAAATTTTGTATTCTCTTTTGTATAATCATAAGCATCATACAAATTTGACTGAAATGTTTCTTTTAAAAACAAAACGACTTTTTTCAAAAAAATAATTTGGATACGAAAATATGTAGAATTTTAAATGTAGGACAATTAACACAAAAAAAACAAGCCTGTGAAACAATAACGAAATACAAAGCTTTAATTGAAATACGCGAACAAACAAAGAAAGCTTGTGAGTACGGATAAGTTCAACAATACGGAGTATACAATATAATGAGCTTTGATTTAAATGCATCGTGTTTCAGAAAACGGTAAACCCGTTCTCTTCAGTCAAATGCATTTTAGCTTTGATGTCCGACAAAGTTCTTTCTAGAGGGAAGTATAAATTAATGCTTTAGAACAAACGTAATTTGAAACTAATTCAAAACATTCCTATCATTGCTTGAACATAAACTTTAAATAAACGTAACGGTACTAATTTGAATATTAAACGCTATATACAATTTTTTTTATTCATTTTCAATTAGTATTGTGACAAAATTGGACTCTCGTCAAAGTGCAATGTGCAATTCTGATCTAAAGTGTAATTATCTTTGTATACGTAATTGCAGTTGCCTATAAACCAAGTTAAATATTTCTGTTCCGTAACTAAATAATAGACAACATGAAATTATTTGCATTTTTAATTGCACTGACTTAATTACACAAGCCCATGGGGAAAGCTTCAAAATCTAACGGACCTAACAAAAATTGTACATCTTATTTAATAATAGTACTACATTTGGGATCATAAAGTTTCCAGTATATAGTTATTAATTTAATAAATCATGTACAGGGTGTTTCTAAATTGATGCAAAATATTTTACAGGGTGATATTTCAGCAAAAATTAAGGGGAGATTAGAAACCACTTTAAATTACAGCCCCTTAAAGTTAGGAAAAAAATTGTTTTTATTTAATATGTCCACTATGGAAGAATTTAGAAGAATGAAATTTGGCTGATAGTTGATGCTAATAAAATGACATTTTTTGTAACCCATCAATATTAATACAATTGGGTGAAAAAATCAACCCTTACAATATTTTGCCTCAGAACTTTTTAATGCGTCTACATTATCCTACTTAAAAAAATTGATTTAAAAAGAAGGATTCAAACTGCAACTTTTTTATGCCTTGAGAATTTCTCGTAAATCTGTTGGCTTGATCGCAAAAAAATAAAATATTACTCATTCTTTTTTCACATAAATTCAGAGAGGTTTATTGTTTGTTAATAAACGTGAAGCAAGCAGGTGTCAAATGATGACATTGCCCTGATCTTTTTCGTCTTATTCTTTAAACTTTGGAGAATGAAATCAATTAAGTAAATAAAATGGTAAACTGCACAAATACTAAAATCGCAAATATGCATTTTGTACATAGCCGTGCTAATGAAAATGGATTAAGAACTCAGATGTTTAGCGCTGAATTATATCCAGAACGAACATTACCCCATGATAGAATATTCGCGCGTAATCTTCATGTAATGTGTGTTTGAACGCCCTGTATATGTTTTTTTTCTTTTCGTTTCTTTTTTATTTACTCAGTTATCGCTTTCACGCTAACGAAATTTGTCGCTTTTATGTGTCTTCAGAAAGTTAAAATTAAATTGATATATCGTTTGCCTTATATTGTATTTCGGATTAGAATTGGTCGTATTTAGTTCAAAGTGAATTTCTTTGTTAGTATTAATTTACATCAGGATTGAAATTATATAAATTTTCTCGAGGTTTAAAATTAAAAACTGGTTTGTTATTGAGATAAAATTCCAAGTTGGCTTTCATATTAGTTTCTGGTGCCAAGATTCCTTTGCAGTACAGTTTACCGATTCACTTTCAATTAAAAATAATCATTTTAGGAGCAGGCAAGATTTGGCTGGATTACAGTATGAATTCATTAAAATTAAGTGCATATGTAATGTAGAGTAGATAAGCGTTGCTTACTTGGAAAGGCTTCCCTTGCAAATATGTGTGAAGGCAAAGATATGACGCAATTTTTCTTGCTCATTTACGGGAAGGGGCATTTCGTTTCTACCGCGTTTTATAATTTGACTGTATGAGCAATATGATTGGCTGTCGTTTTTAAAATCAAGTATGTCGTAACTGAAGAATTTTTGAATGTATTTCCTTAGTCTTGGTCTTGATCTGGTGAAAAAAGTTGTGGTATGCGGGTGGGCACCGCCTCTTACCGTCGATGTTCCCGGTTCTATCGAATGTAACGTGCACTTAGGTCCGTTTCGCCTGTGCGGATTTTGTTGTTGATTCACCACGTAGGAGAACTTTATGTGGTGTATCGTGGTCTACTAGACCTACCTTTTCGAAACCAGGACAGTGTTCCTGAATTACAGAGTTTTTATATCGCTTTAGAGGATTTGATGGATTGCTTTTGGTGAAATATTGTGTGCCCGAAGCCTGTGTTTTTGTGCTTTTGGAAACCGCATTTTATAGACCAACTCTGACTGTAAATATTTTGTAAATAGATTTTTTTTTAATATTAAAGACTTGTAAATAGGGCTACCGATTTAATTGAACATTAAAGTGTGTAAATATCTCGTGTGTAAAAGCTATTCGTTTTGTGCACATAAACTATATACCGTCCTGACTAATTAAGATAAACGTATCGCTATCGAAATTACGACTGGGAAATTGCCGTATTGGTTTGCCGATCGAAGACAGTCTGCAGATATCATAGAGCCGTTCTCGTTGCTTTCGTTGCTGCCTGTTGGAGAAGGTAACCCAATATTGTACGTTATTGTGAATGCCTTACCATATCTTTGTTTGCAAACTTGGTCAAATGATTTGTTGACAAGCGAATAAACGCAGTAGTTTGTTTTGGAGTTATTTTGCGGTATTTTATGCTCTCTTGATAATCTCAATTTAAAGGTTGACGAAGTGTTTTATTTGCGATATCTTTGGTATCCTGTTTTTTATTATTTAATTAAATGTACTGCAAATTTATGTATATGAACATTTCGCATGGTAAAATTGATTTTTAGTGACCAATCGGTTACGTATTGTTCTGAATTTATTAATATTTAGATAATTCTATTTCCGTGGTTTAAAATCAAACGCCACTCGGTAAGCTTACAAGGTTGATCATTTTATGTTCCCGTTTTCTAGTACTTAAGACTTTAAATCAAACCTAAACCAGTGTAAATAAATCTATGCATCCATATACTTTTTGAGATATATTTAGATATAATAGACGAACAATTAATTGAATTTTATGATGTTAATTTGTGATCTCCTCCCGACCAGCGAAAGCAATAATTTACGAAGAGTAGTAATTTTATTATTCAACTAAAGAATTAATTGAGAGCTAAATTTTGATATCAGTATTTTTTAAATTGATTCATTTTAAATGTAACCAATGGTAGTTTCCTACACTTGAAGCATTTAGCTTCATACAGTTTTTTTTTTAGTTTCATCGAATATTTTATGTTGTTTAACGTAACCGATTAGAGAAGTATTAAATGCCGTTTATATAGTTTGTCTTATTATTTTAGTTTGAAGTTCAATTAATAACAGAGCTTTGAAAATGAATAGTATTTAAATTTGAGTTAATAAGATTTAATCACAACATTTAACGTTCATTATTTTTGTATGGTGTTTAAATTATTTTGTTCACAAGCGTTGGGGGTAACGTAACGAAATATAAAGCTAAGAAGTCATTGAAACCCAACAGCTTATTTGTGCCCACGCTATTTTGGTATTTGAGCGTGTGGATATTTTTAAGATTTGTTCTCGAGCTAAAGTTTCGAAGCATCTCCAACGTGCTCCTGAAGGTAGCCAACGTAAGGTAAGTGAGATCTTCGGAATGTTGAAGGCTGATTTATCTACATGTTACCGATATCGTATTAATAACAGTCTGGCGCCCTTTTACTTGACTTTACACCGAGCTAGTTCGGTGCACTCAAATTATCTGTTACCTGCCGTTTTAGTTTCATTTTCTACCGTAACAATAAACATCTTCGAGAAAAAGGACATTTTGATTGCGACCGTTCTCAAAAGCTGAGAACTGTAGCACTAGAGGGGGCTGTTCTTAATTTCATTGAAGAATCGCCCGAAATAAGTACGAGAAAAATTCCCCAACTGCTAAACATGAGTAATTCCACGAAATTTATAGCTATCAAAGAATACGTATTATATCCCTACCATATCCAACGAGTTCAAGCACTCTTACCTCGTTTAATTTTTTGTCAAAGGAGGCTTCAAAAGATCATACAAGTTCCGCAGTTGTTATCTCGTACTTTGTTTACTGATGAGACTAACTTTTCACAGGAATCTATTCAAAGTTTCCACACGAAATTGTTGAATTTAATTTTGAAAATCAATTTTTATTAAATGTGTGGCTTCGTGTCATTGATAATTATACAATTGGACCATATTTCCTACCAATAAGATTAAATGGAAACGGATACGACAATTTCCTAGAAGTGTTGACCACTCTTCTTGAAGATGTTCCTCTATAAATTAGACAGGAACTATGGTTTATGCATTATGGCGCTCCAGCTCATTTCAGTATTAACCCACGCCTCTCTACGTCTCATTGAATTCCGTATTGTTTCAAAGAATACGGAGTTCAATGAGACGAAGAGAGGTATGCGTTACCATTGGTTACCCATGTAATTGTATAGGGATATATTCGATCAAAAAATTTATTAAGAGATGGAAAGACCGGTCTTTAGTTTGTTTTTGTAGTTTTGGGCTAATTAAAAATGCAATTTCTTTAAGCTTTGTTAAGTTGTGCAAACTGTTTTAGTAATTTGCAATAGTCTCCAAAAAACCAGGACATTACAACTATTTGTCATTATGGCATCTGAATTTGTGTGAAAATGGAATTACTAATATTTTGTTTCTTGGTGATCAAACTAACAATGTTACGAGAAATAGTCAAGACTGCAGATAAAATTCGTCTTTCTCAATCAATTTTTTAAGTACGGAGATGTAGACGCATTATAAAGTTCTGGGGCAAAATATTATAAGGCTTAATTTTTTCAACTCTAGGAAGAGCGAAGATGGTTTTGAACAAAAATATATATGAAGGACTCCTCTTAATTTTTTCTAAAAAGTTACCCGTTAAACTATTTCCTATCAATTTATTAAACTCAATCAATCCAATTTGAAAATGCAAACTATCACGATTATCACTTTAGTAATTTATCTTTTGGATATGAAATTATGTATTATCATTAATTGTTTAAAAAGTTAAACGTTTTGATAACAACTACAGTTCTTCTTCAACAAGAAAATAATGTTCCGTTAATATTTAAAGAACTGTAATCGATATTATACAATGAACACATAATGTGTATGGCTAATTTCATCTTAATTGTAATATTATTGCAATGCTGTGATAACTTAACATACTTAATTGGTAAAGCATAGCAAAAAGACCTAGATAAATCAACAGTTCAAATTAAATTATGGCATATCATTCTGTATTTTATTAATTACAAAGTGCCAAAACCTATTTAATCTGAGATCTTCTTCTTGCCGGTTTTAGTTAGAATGTTTATATATTTCAATAGCTTCTCACTGTAGACGAGCATAATAACGGGATTGCCTAAATAAAATTTCCATATTATCAAACTGAATGTTATGATTATATCAAAAATTCTGCACATTTCATTAAAAAAATGCGTAATTTTAATATGTAGGAAGGCATTATGGCCAGCCTTGACGTTGCTTCACTATTTATTATACATCATTTAAAAGACCATTGCATACATTAATCACATTTTAGTACAAAAATTTGTTTTTTTTTGTTATAACATTTGTTGGGAATTCTGGTATATTCAGATGTAATGTTTGAGAAGTACTGGTTCTTAGTTACGAAAATAGGGTTGAGCTGATGTTGCAACATTCATTGGAAGTTACAGGAAATTATAGTTTTCCAGCTTAATAAGTAGCTTTTTGTTGCATAGAATCAATCTCAAAAATTGCGATATCGATTAATATTTGTTTACGCTCCCTTGTATTTAGGAAAAGAACAAAGGAAAGTATTTTTTTTAATTTTACAATATCTGGCAATGATAACGTTAGCTGATCTGTGATTTGTTAGGTTATTAGGTAAAAGGAAATTGAGTCATCAAGAATTAATCCTTTGTAGCATTTAATTGTACGGGATTGTATATAGGTTGACATGTAAAGGGAAATTTATTGTGGCGACGCGATACTTATAATTATTGTATAGATAAGAATTAAAAGTTAAGGAAATATAGACCTTATAACGAGATTTAAGATATTTAAATGTCACTTCTCAAAGTAGGTGGAGATGAACGAAAATATTTTGTTAAAAATAAGTACGTTTTAACAGGTCGCGTGCTGACTATTACTGCTCTTACTTCGGATGCATGGAATTTATTTCTTACCGCACGAACCGCTAATTGAATTTTTATTAAACGGATTGGCTAGCGTTCTTAAAATGAAAAATGGCGAATTTTTAAAGAGTCACAAAAGAGGATTAAGCGTCGAGCCTTAAGTCGAGTCAGACGTGTGTAACCCGCACCCGATTGAGAGTGCGAGGGGGAATTATTTAAGCCACCCTTGTGATTGCGTGGGCCTATAAAACGTGTTGTAATATTATATAACTAAGGGTTGCTACCCTGATTCATAAGAGCTGATATCGGGTTCAACAGTGTAGGGAAGTTTTGTTGTGCTTAATTGAAGTATTAATTATTGCTTCAAGAAAACGCTGTGAAATTTTGGAATTAAAATTTTCGAGTACTAAAGAATATTGAGCTTGTTGGCAAGAATTCCAGCAACGTAGAGAACTTAGGCGATGGTTTTGGCGTGAGATAGACCTGGGGAAGCCATGAGCATCTTTGTAATGGTTCTGCCTCTTATGCTGTAACCTAGTGTAAGTTAAAACTTTCCGGTGTTTACTTTAAGTTTGTCTGTCATAAATTTAAACTGTTTGTTGCATAAAGGTATACGTCATCGGCTTTAGTGTTTACTACACTAATATTTGTTTATTCATACATTCCTTGCCGACGTTGTTCCGAAATTACTTATTTATTTGATTGGCTAAATGTTTAGTTGGCAGCTAGTAACGTTATGGTAAATAGATTATATTATTTTTAGAACTTTTATTAATTGAAGACGGTGTGTGCCGTCTTCTTTATCTCCCTAAAGTGGTTTTATTTAGTATAAAAAGGAAAAATAAGTATTACTTGTGAATTTAAATTTTAAGAGTGAATTAGACAAGAACTTTTAACCCTTAATTTAAAATTTACTAGGATTTACATAGACTATTTACATTGATTAAGTACACGATTGTTAAAGTTGCTAAAGCTAAAGTTGATTTTGAGTTTCCTTAAGTATTTGTAAAAGAACAGCTTACAGATGCTAAAATAGTATTAAACAATATCATGTTCGATCACTCAGTTTTTTTGACGGTTTCATTTTACTTTGAGTGATTCTATTCCGATTAATATAAACAGTGAAATTACTGTTTGAAATTAAGATAAATTAAATCTGAATTCAAAATTAGAATTTGAATTTTTATGGTAACAAGATTTGTTTATGAGTTTAGAAGTTTGTTTATTTCTGGTAAAGCCGTAAAGTAGCATTACGTTTCAGATTTCACTTAAGAGGATAGAAACCGAAGTGCGTGACTTGCAGGAGGCAGCAAAGTTTGTCGAAATCGGACCATTACTTCGGAAGCAATAGCCTTGAAAAAATCCATCGAAACATTTTTTTCCGGTTATTGGTGTAAGGTGTCCAAATCGATGGATCTGGATTTTCGACTTTATTACGGGCATCGGGACGACCAACGTTTCGATTTTTCAAAATTCATATGATTACTCGTAACAATTGTTTTTATTAAGATCATTTAAAGCTAGAGGACGCGTTCTAATGGGCCACATCGACTGCTGCTTATTCCACAATCTTTTTTAATTTTCGAGTTATCCACGAAAATGCCGAACCGAAAAAACTTTGGCAATTTTTATTAACCACTCCCCATTGGAATTCTAACGTGATTTTTTCTGATTTTTCTTCTCGGCGACGAGTTCTACCACCGCATATTTTCTCTTTCGAAGAAACGCTTAGAACACGTTTTTTTTTAATTCGACCCCAATTTTTGCGAAATTGCAAACAATTGCGAATATTATCGAACTATACATCGATTTATTATAATTCTGACCTTAGACAAAAGAATCCACCATCAAAGTTTAAAAATGTTGAAAATTTCGGGTTCAAAAACGTTTTTTTTTTTTAATTTTCGAACTCTTTTAGTTCGAATTTCGAAAAAGTAAAAGTGGTAAAATATACGACTTCAACGGTGTTGATTTTTTTCAGTTAAAATGTTTGTATTTACAATTTCTGAAAGAATTATTACAATGATAACGTTTTAAGACACCATCCTTTTCATCACTTTTCAGTGGTACATCTGTGTCGACCTGTTCTTCTTTACGCTTATTACTGCGTGGTTTGAAATACGCCACCATATTCACACTTTCAAGTCTGCTATCCCTTAAAATCGTTACTTTGTTACGAGCAATATAAACCAAAGCTTCAAGCAACCGTTCTCTAACTGGGCCAGATTTCATTCCATAGACAGTTTTCTTGTAACCTATGGGTTCAATTGTTACTAAATTACTTTCTGTAGCTGCTTTTTTAATTTTTATAAATCATTTTCTAACCGATTCTTCCTTTTTGAGTTGTTCGAGTTCGACTCTCTTTCGTTAAACGGCAACCCTAAGCTTAAATAGTCTTTTTAATCATTAATTTTTTATACAACAAATGTTTTTCAAAAGCTTGTATGTTGATAAAAGTAGTATAAGCCCCGCATAGGATGTGACGCCATAAGTAATTAAATGTGGTGGGGGTCAGAGTGGGGACCATGGGTGGGGGTAGGGGTGGGGTTTGGGGTGGGATTGGCTTCTTTTCGGGGGCGTTTTTCAACCACTTTGATGAATTTTAGCCCTTAATTAAGGTGGGTGGGGTCGGCTTCTTTTCGGGGGCTGAATTTTAGCCCCTAATTAATGTACTTTTGGCCCTATTAAGAGCCTGTTCGGCGGTCTAACCCCCTTTAGGGGTGTAGAGGTCATTTTGGTTGGTTTAAGAGGGGGGTTAAGACTAGATAAGGCCTTTATGGCTTCATTAAAGACGGGTTAAGACTTGGCCACGCCCTTTCCTTTTACGTGATTGGTGGTACGTGTATTAAGGCGGGGGTAAGACCAGACCACACCCATTCCTTTTACCAGATTGGTCGTGCGAGCGCTCGCCCCTCGTGTGTGGGGGAAGGCGAGGGTTGGGTCAAAGTTCAATTATTTTAATTATAAGTCAAACTTAGCGGCCGTTTTGTTTTTAATTCATAATCAGAACCCTCGGCCATTTTGTTATAATTATATTGTATCATCATAACCTTCTTAATTATGAGTCATAGTCAAGACCGCCGGCCATTTTGTATTGGCGGGAAATTTGAATTTGTATTTAAGTCTCTACAGGTTATGTAGGGCAATTTCAATGTATTCTAATAAGGGGGCCCTATTGCCAACTTGTAAGACAGATATAGGGCTTTGCAACTTGCTCTTGGGGCTTCGGCCCTTTGGCTCTGAATTTGTATTTAAGTCTCTACAGGTTATGGAGGGAAATTTGAATATGTATTCTAATAAGAGGCCCTAATGCTAACTTGTAAGACAGGTGTAGGGGTTCGCAACTTGCTCTCGGGCCTTCACCCCCTAGTCGTGGCACCCTTGGCAGAAAATCTGAATTTGTGTATAAGTCTTTGCATTATGCTTGGTTATGGCGGGAAATTTGTTCTAATAAGGGCCCGTAACTTTAGCTTGTAAGGCATGTATAGGTCTTCGGAACTTGCTTTCGGGTCTTAGTCTCCTTGTCGTGGCCCCCGAACTCAAAATTTGAATTTGTTAGTGACGCCATCTACTTGTATATGGATTAATGTTTGTTTTCTATAATAGAGAGGCTCCACCTAGCGGGATATTTTAAAAATACATGCAAATCACTGTAATGTTTATGGGGGGAAATTTGAAATAAGAGGCCCTAGTTCTAACTTTTGAGGTCGGTATAATACGTCTACACCAGCTTTCGGGGTTAGTCCACTACTACGCACCACTTATTATGGTTTTAATTATGAGTTATAATTAAATTTATAAATAAAAAATCTAAATGGTTTTAAGCATCTATTAGAAGTAATACTATTTTGAGATTACCAAAGCAATCAACCGATCAAATCAAACAAATCAATTAAGCAAATCAATCTCAAACAAATCACTCTAGATCAAATCAAACAATCAGATGATTAATCAAATCAGGAAAATTAATCAAACTTCATCAATTCAAACAAGAAGGCGAGCTAGCAATTCTTCATAACCTTCAGGTAACGTTTCTCCCACTGTATATACCTAACTCCTATGAGCGACGGCTTACCGACACTCCCTGAACGTGAGGGCACCGACGTGGGAAAACAGTCGATCATCCGCAAATCAGCCCCAATCAATTCAATATCGATCAATCAAATCATAACTTACAGCTTGCAAAAAACAGTTATAATTAAAAAATACTGGTTTGGCTGAACTTATAGCTTGCTAAAACCAACCACAATTCAAAAATACATGAGATAGCCTTCGTCATTACTGTCAATATACGAGCATCGAATTAGCTTGTAACACTGTTGCCGGTTTTTGCATACAGGGTTAAAAATAAGTTTGCGGTTAAATTAGTTAAAATACCTATACAATAACAAATATGTAACAAAACTCGAAATCAGACCACTATATTACTTTACATACAAGGGATAGCTTGTGGGAAACACAAGCTGACTTTCACTTCCAATTTTGATAATATACATGTGACTTGAAGCTAACACTGATTTCACTTCTTAAGACAACTATAGAATTCTGTGATTTATTTTACGCAACGCTTATCATTATAATCAGATATCAATAATATCACTCAAATTCGTAACTCTGACAAAAAGGCCTTAGATTTTTAAACAAGCTTGAATGCACTATTTAGTTTTTCAAAATTGACAAATGGCCCGGGGAAAATGCAGATTTCGTTTCGTAAGACAACCATAAGACTGTGTTTTATTTTACACAACGCATCATTATCATTAGACAGCCATAATAATATCACGCAAATTCGGAAATATCTCTGGTAAAAAGGGCCCTAGTTTTATAAACAATTCCGTTTTGAAAAAGGCCAAATACCCCGTGGTAAATAAACAAGCTGACTTTCATTTACAATTTTGATAATACACAAACGTTTTGAAACTAACATCACTTTCATTTCGTAAGGCAATTTATAATTTTAATAATACACAAGCGTTTTGAAACTAACACGGATTTCATTTCGTAAGCTCGCTTCCTTTTTTGATTTGATTGAGTTTGATTGACTTGCCTGATTTGGTTAATAGATTTGATTGATTGTCTTTGATCCGATTGTTTGATTTGATCTAGAGTGATTTGTTTGAGATTGATTCGCTTAATTGATTTGTTTGATTTGATCGGTTGCTTTGGTAATCTCAAAAAAATATTACTTATAATAGATGATTAAAACCATTTAGATGAAGACCCGACAGCAAGTTGCGAAGCTCTATAGCTGTCTTACAAGTTGGCATTAGGGACTCTTATTAGAATACATATTCAAATTGCCCTCCATAACCGGTAGAGACGTAAATACAAACTCAGAGTCATGGGGGCGAAGCCCAGAGAGCAAGTTGGGAATAGGGCTCCCTTATTAGAATACATATCCAAATCATCCTCCATAACCTGTAGAGACTTAAATACAAATTCACAGACAAGATGCGAAACCCTATACCTGTCTTACAAGTTAGCATTATGGCCACGTATTGGAATACAAAATCAAATTTCCCGCCAAGTGTGTGACGACAACGTACGAAGGACAAGCCCCCTTATTACAATACAAATTCAAACTTTCCGCCAAAACAAAATGGACCAGGGTCTTGATTATGACTCATAATTAAAATGGTTATGATGATACATTCTAATTATAACAAAATTCCGAGGTTCTTCATTATGACTAATAATTAAAAGGGTTATGATGATACAATTTAATTACGGCTCATAATCGAAAGAATTGCGGGTTTTGATTATGACTCATAATTAAAAACAAAATGGCCGCGGAGTTTGATTGACTCATAATTAAAATAATTGGACTTTGACAGAACCCCATCAGGGCCGGGCGCTCGCACAACCAATCAGGTGAAAGGAATGGGTGTGGTCTAGTCTTAGCCCCGTCTTAATACACGTGATACTAATCTGGTAAAAAGAATGGGTGTAGCCTAGTCATAACCCCTCCTTAACCACACCCTACGGACATCCAACACCTCTAACCGGGGGATAGACTGCCAAAATGGCTCTTAATGTGACCAAGGGGTTGATAAACGCCCCCGAAAATAAACCGACCCCTCCCTACCTTAATTAGGGGCTAAAATTCAGCCAAGGTGTTGAAAGACGCCCCCGAAAAGAAGCCGACCCCACCCCCAACCCCAGTCCTACCCCCCACTCTCAGTCCCGTCACTTTTAATTAATTATGACGTTTATCCTGTGCAGGGCTCATTCTACTGATAAATTTGTTTCGCGCAGATCATTTGCTGTAAAATTGGTACAGTCTTTCTTCAAAAATTTAGAAGTCATCTCCCAAGTTAAAGACGTTTATAAATACCACACTTCCACTAAAAGTAACATTTATAATTTGTGGAACTTGGTCTCGCCCTCAAATGTATCGTGGGTCAAATAATATTATTGCGTGAGATTTTAATGTAATTTAATTAAACTTAAAATATATACCATATTAATAAAAGATCGTGCTCTTTTATAAACGTTATTACAACCTCCTCCTATTCGTATAGATAGCGCTGTTAAGAAAACCCGCGACCTTTAAAAATACACTACAGTGTACTTAATTGTAAATGAAACGTAACCCAATTTAACATGTGTAACAAAGAAACTTAGACCCTAAACACAATAAACTAAACAATAGAACTGCACCATCATTTTGAAAATAAATGGTACAATCGAGGAATCCTGTGCATTCATATTGATTCCTGGTAAGTTTTGACTAATGAAGTTGTGTTGTTTCTGATCGTCATTTCGGATGCTTAACGATGAAGAGCTTGTGGTTAAGCGGAAAGCATATCGTCAAACCGACCTTTCGGATTGTTGACGTTTCACTATATCATTTACAGCCTCCATCCACCACTGTAGGCTAAATAGGATACACTAGAACGCCTGAAGCAATTCCCCTGTATAATTAAGGATTTTTCCAATTTAGAAGCCTTAGATTTCGTAGACACATAAACAGTTTCAAGTAGGCTTTTAATTTAACGTACTTCGAAATATCCACGTTTTTGTGAATACTTATAAAGGAACACAACATGGAATATGTTTACCGCAAAGCAGATGATTTTTCTATTTCGTTCCCAGAGACACTTTGAGCTTGATTGTAGTACTCCACTCGTCGACCGAATTGCTTTAGATATATTTGCTTCGACTTGTTTTGCTTTCTCATAAACGTACGTATAAAGAGAAAGCTAAGTAATCGGTTTAAAGTTTCAAACACATTTTTTTACATTTCTCGACGTTTTGTGGCCTCAACAATACGAAAACACATCTTTAGAAAATAAAATCTCGTGTCTAATTGTGTGTCTGTGTGTGAGTATGCGGGATATCTTTTGAACGATTAGAGCTATCGATATGAACTTAGGTAAAAAAATGCTTTGCCGTAAAATCTAGGTCAAGTTCGTTAATGAGCAAAATCGAACCAGTGGCGGGTCATTGTTAGGAGATTAGAAAATGAAAAAAATTCATTGCTTTAAATTTTAAAAAGTTACATAATTAAAAAAACAAACTAATACTTTTTTATATAATTTCAAAACAAAAAAATATATAACAAACAGTAGCGCGCCGTTTTTAGGTTACAAAATTGTACATTTTTTTATTTATCAACTGATTTGTTTGAAAGTCGGGTATGGGGGTTTTTAAGATTGCTAAGTATAAATTATCTGTCAAAATTAAAACATTCAAAATGGCGGATCAAAAATGAAAGATTATCGTGTTCAAATCCGATATGACTAAAATTCAGGTATTGTGGGCTAATGATCAATTATGCAACTTTGTTAATTTGTAAAACATATAAATTAAAAAATTTTAAAAACTGCCAGTGGCGCACCGTTTTTAGGGTCCAAATTTTTTTTGATAGTCTGGTATTGGTGGTTTTAAGATCGCTAAGTATAAATCATTTGTCAAAATGAAAAAATTCAAAATGGCGGATCAAAAATGGGGAATGGTGAATTCTCGTAACTCCGAAGTGAAACTTATTTCGTTATCCACTACTTTAATTGTTAACAATTTTTAAAAATATAAACTTGAACTTTAGTCAAACATTGAAAAATTAAATTAGCAGTGCTGCCAACCTAAATTCAAAAGGAAAATAATATTGACATCATTCTATGGAGTTGAATGAAATTCACACTTTCTCAGATTTTGCAATTTATGTATGCAAAACTTGTTTCATAAGACTTTTTATCATACTCGTCCATCGAATAACTCACCGTCGGTCGCGCGACTAGTCCGTTAAAAATACTTGTTTGTTAATGTATCTAAAACTATTAGCATCATGCACAACTGTCAAGTGTTAATAAAATTCAGAAGCACACGCACATGAGATGGTAGACTGCATTTTTATAAGAAATTTGCAAATTGATTGCTGGATTATTTCCATCTTTATAGGCGAATTTACTTCAATTTAAATCATGAATTTGATAAACATATTATAAAGTAAATTATCGTGCAAAATGATATCTATTCGAAATTAACGTTAAGCTTATGCTAAGTATTATCAATAACCAGCTAAGGTAAATTGATTGAACGACAGTTTTATAGTTGATGCATTAAATATAAGAAGTTGAGTGTACGTTGGGCTCTAAATTATTCTTTACCAAGGCAAGTTTCATTTTTACGAATTGTCGTGCAAAAGGACAATTATCCAATGGCACGAGCATCTTCAAGGTAGGCTCAACGCGGAGTTGATAATCATGTAGGGTAAAACTAAAAATGTACGTTTAATTATTTTATATTTTGTCGTTAAATTAGATGACGGATTGGAACAACTATTTTCGTTCGCATGAACAATAAAAATAAAAAGGCTTGCACTTTGTTTAACTAAATTGTGAATCGGTGGACCTTCATCACTCACTATTGTGAGTATATGTTTATTGTTTATCTCGTGTGACATCCTTGATTCAAATTTACATCGTTTATGAAAAGCCAGAATACAGTGGGTTAATGAATAAAAAGTAAAGTTAAGTGTGCAAAAAGTTAGTATTTGATTTAGAATTCTATTCTAATACAAGGATTCTAAAGGAATTTTATTCCAATTTTACTCCAACAATTATTGAGGACGAATTAAGGCGTTCATTAGTTGCGAATTTAAAGTTCTATTTAAAAGCGTCGTTTACTGTTTTGTTTCTTTTACCTTAAACTTTATACTAAAGATACTTTCAAGAGGCGGATTGTGAAAACACAGTATTTTCACGATTTGACTGCGCCTTAACCGTACTTATAATTTACCAAGTTTGTGAAATAGGAAGCCCCAACTAATAATTGTAACGTTTAACCTAATAACTAATTAAGATAATTTTAATTAAGATATTATGCACCATTGTTTACGTAAATATTTGATACACCTTCGATCTATAGGAAGGATGTCTAACCAGCATAGTCTAAGATTACTGTTGTAAAAACCGAGTGGTGATATATCCAATGACCTGTTACAGATCTTGAAATTCACAAATCTAACTTGCGTATAATAAAAGAACAATATACATTGCCGCAAATTATATATAGATAAAATAATCACTTAAGTGTCTATAAAATGTAAGGTTTGAAAATTTCAACAGATTCGATGTATTACAATAATATCTAACAAAGAGGATTATTTCTCAACACCTACACATTATCTCTCTCTATAAAGGTGTTATTAATTTGGGGAATGATACCTTTCTAGTATCATTGCAGCCTCTGTAACTCTTAATTAAAAGGATATACCAGAATTACTTAAATAGACAGGAGTTAAGCAGTCGATACCAATAGGACGAAAGTATTATTTAGTTATTTATTTGGGATCTTGTTGGACTAAAACTTACTCTGAATTATAGATAAATCGCTAAGATGTCAATGTTTTAACTCCGTTCGAACAACAAGCACACACATGCGATAGTAACCGAATAATATCACAATAAATACTCTTACAATTCTGAACATATTGGGCTAGCCATAACGGCTTCAAACTACATCACCACCCACTCAACCGTCTGTTGTGAGATTATTTAGACGCACTGGCTATATGCGGTCTTGTGTTGTGCGTAAGACGTATTTTCGATAAAGTATGAACGTACGTGAGTTTGCACGAGAGATTTTTTGTGTATACCTAATGTAAGTTGGTGAAAATGCTACGCCACTGCAATTTTTAGTAAAACGTTGAGTTTTATGTAAAGCAAGTATAAATGTGGTAGAAATATTTATGAGCCGGAAATATTAAATTTGAATGAGAAATAATCTTCTAGTAACACTAGGGGTGTGCAGAAAATAGTATATTTTGTAGGCCGCATCGTAACATTGAACAGATCTGGTGGGAACTCTCTTTTATTTTTCTTTATGGTGTCCACGAAAGAGATTCTATTTACCTACAGATCAGTAACTGGTTTCACCTCCGTAAACCAGTTATTAACGGTTATGCTACGGTCAGTATCGGGAGTTGGTTATGCCAACCTTGTAACATCCACTGGTTTGTTAATCTGCTAATACGGTACCTCGGGTTGCTTGCCAGCAAATATCTCACGGTTATAGGTGCATAGGTGTAGGTATAGGTTATAGGGCTGAATCGCACATAGCATAAATTTTGACGCCGTATTTTCTTTTTACAGTCGAACAGCAGCCGCAATATTGCCAACAGCTTTTCTTTCTCGTCTTGTAGTGTAGTCATCAAAACGAAGACATCTTGCAAAAAACCTCCTAAGATTCAACAATTGTTTGCAACATTCCACCAGGGAAAAAATTACTTCAGCACTGTATCGCTAACTTATATATTCGTGCTTCACGCATAACGCCTGGGAGAAACCGTGGAAGGTTATGTGGTTGAATGCCACGATTCATCTGACGTGGTAATTTCGACCCATTTTGTGGTTTCGATTAGGCCATTCATCAATCCCACTCTGCTTAGAACGAGAATTACCAACTCTCTCTTCCTCTGGATCATCTGCCGCGTCGGTATCGGCTTCAAAATCTTCTGGATCAGTAGGGTTCTCATCCGCTTCGTCACAAAAAAATTACTTCATACCAGGTCTACATCTCCGGGAACTTCCAGATTAAAATATTAAAATATTGCTTCTGCGCCATTATATTGTGAAGAATTCAGACGAAAAACGCCACTTAAAAACCAACTGAAAAAACAATGTATCAATTGGATACAATATGCTTCAAACTATACATAATTGTAGGGTTACTGAGCGGTAGTGACCGGAGACGTAAAAGTTTCAAGACGGCAGAGATTTTGAAGTATCGGTTGCGTTGGTTCCCATGTAGCCCTTTTTTTCTAACTTGTGTCGCGGCAAAGACATGTGAGGTTGTAACACATTTGGGATACTGCTGTTCTGGTTTTATTCTGGTTTTAGCGGGATAAATATGATGAAGTTTTGGATTCCTGGATCGTAAGGGAGGGTGATAGGGTAGAAGAGACACTCGGGCCCAGAGTTATAGTTAGAGAGAGTGGTCGCGCGAGAGTATTTTGTAACATCCGGAAAAAAGTGCTTAAACAGATTTGTAATAAACAGCAATCATTAAATTGCAATAGTATTGTGTATAAAATCCGTGCGATCGAAAAGAAACTTTTAAAGTGATCATTTATAAAGGTGTTCAATATTGTAAATTGAACAGTATTGTACATTAATAATACTGAGGTAAATATATGCACGTTTATCAACAGCACTTAATCGACCGATTATAGACAATTAAGAATTTAATTATCAAATGTAACTAAAATATTCTGTTACAAACATTTAATAGGGCATTCAGTAAATCAAATTGCCCAATTTTTACAGACGTTTAAGGGCGTGAATGAAAACGGACCATTAAGTTATCGTACAGTGCAACGACCTGTGTTAAATTCTCGTATTAGCCTTTTATTATTGATGAGTGTACATACTCAGGATTAATTAAAGCAAATCATCTTTAGTGTATAGGACAATACATCTGAAAAAGGACTTCAGGAATTATATGTAATAATTATTTTAGATATTTGAGTGGTGGTCGTTTGATTATCTTTAGGGATGTCATTGTTTATATTGTAAATTTCATTTAGACATTAAGGATAATCAAAATTTAGTGATTAGAAGAGGGCCTTCCGTATTTCACAAATTAGGGAAGATCCATTAGGTTTCTGAGTATCTGTTTGGATACCATCTCGTTGCGAAGCACGGGTATTTTGCTTGGAAGCGTGTTAATATTTCATTTTTCAGTTTTTAAATAAGCACCGGAAGCATCTATTAACCTACATAGGTTTAAATTTTCAATTAGTCGTTGAAATAGACCTATTGATTTGAGATGTCTTACTAAAGGTACTGAAAAACTATTAGAAATTTCAAGCTAATCCGGGCACTAGGAATAGTATTTAAATAAAAAATTATGCTTATGTAAATTACGACTTTTACTCAAGATTTTGAACTGGGATGCAGCAGAATCAATACAAATCGTGAAAAACGCATATATACGTAGTTTCAGCTTGATCAAACAAACAAGGCAGAAAAGTGGTAAAAATAAAAATATCCAACAATATAATAACGTACTTAAATGGAAAAGACCAAGTGATCGAAATGGTAATGTAAGGATTGAGAGTTCTAACATCCGACGAGTAAATAACTTTTTTTTTGTTAAAAATTTTTTAAATTTTATTTTATAATGGCGTACTTATAAACATTTTGTACTTATAAATGTATGACATTTTTTTAAACAGAAGGATTTGAGCATTACCTACATTCATACTTGAAAGGCATCTTAAACACTACTAAAATAGGCATTAAACAGAAAGCGAAAATCCTTAAGAAACTTATTGTACTGAATTGTACATAAATTTTTATTATATAATTTCGCCAGCACTCTTATTGTATACCGGGTGTCCGGTGTCAAACCAGAACATAGGGATTTAACATTGGAATAAACGTTTTTGCAGATTCCTGCTCGCCAATTCAACCGACAGAAAAGCTAATGGTATCAATCAAAATGTAAATTGATTGCACATTCAAAGGTAACTAATTACAAGAGTAAAAGATGAACTGTTTAGTTTAAAACACTAATTGGCGTTTTTAAAATATGATATGCTTTGATTTCCAAGTTGTTTCAAATGTGTCAAATAATTTAAAAAAGTATTTAGCGTTGATTAATATTGTCGTCCATGTTATTAACTTTAAAATGAATAACTACTGAAGAAAGAATTTTCAAAAAAGTTAAATGGTATGGATAAAAAAATTGAAACTAATTAAGACAAAAGATGCAATTATGTAGTTTAAAATACTAAATTATAAAATTTTAAAACGTTATTGTAAAATCTAAAGAAAGACAAAAAGAAATAAAATTACAACAAATATTCAAGCAACCCCCCTCCCCATTTTGCTACAAACAATACCCCAATCTATTATAAAACCTTTTCTAACGTTAGCCAATTGTCTTTCGTTAATTAACTTCGTTTCCTATTGCCTCCATCAATTAATTGATATCTGGGTGGCGTCTTTTACACCTATGCAACAATTTGGAAACGAATCATTTAAAAAAACTTTTATCACCTAAACCAAAATGTGCCGTCTCGTTGAAACCAGATCTCCTGATCTTCTCTTGCAACTTCTTCTAATGTAGGCCCAACATTGGTTACTAATAATTCTAAATAAGTTTTTGAATTTAAATTTCCTTCGATTTCATACGGACCAATAATGTTATTGTCAAAAACCCCAGTCCCGATATTAATTTTTTTGAAGATACTGAGTTCACTCGAGGATTTTCTTGTACATTTGGTTCGTTATTGAGTGTTAAAGTACACTCGTCTGTAAAACAAAGTGTAGACAAAAAGCGACGATCAGCATTTGTGCGCTCTAACATTTCTTCACAGAATACATCCATGCGCTCCTCGTCAAAATCGAAAATCTCTTGATACACTGGGCCTTGTAGGAGTGCTATTTGTGCTTCTTAAGTATACCCCATATCGGTGTTTTAGATAAACCTACTTCAAAAGCAATTTGTCTTAAACTAATTGTCGGGTCCAAGTTCACCGTCGCCAAAATACGTTCTTCAGTGTGATTAACTAATTCTATTTGTCGATTTGCTGCGATATAATTATTTTTAAATTTTAGAGTTTTAAGGATAAAAAGATGTCATTTACCACCGATTCGACAGAAATATGTCCTGATCTTTCAAATTTATGCACATAGTGGTGAATGGTACTTAACGAAGGTAGTAGAAGGGAGGCACCATGCGCCATCTTGGATTTTGACGTCATAAGGATGCCCCACGTGAGAGCCCGTATTTTCCACCCTTATTTTTTATGGTTTCTTTTCGGAGGCTCATCTGATATTACGCAACTCTTAATTAAAAAAAGTAAGGTACTAAAAAATCTCTTTATTTATCAGAATAGAATGGTTGGGTAACAGGCGTTAAAACAATAATTTGATTATCTCGTCATTTACAATTAAAATGTACTAAAAAAGTTTTTTACAAAATCAAACATAGGTAAATTATGTAATCTAAAATATAGAAACATTAAGGTATAAAGTCCACACACATTCCAATGGTAATCTTGCAGTATTGTTTTATTGTACAGGAAACATCTGGAATTTTTCTCTAGGAAACGTAAATGATATCCTTGCGGTGCTCGTCCAAAGGAATCAAAATATTTCCCATTACCATTCTCGTCAATGTAGATAGCGGTCCAATGCTGACGTGGTTTGTTTGCAGGATCCGTGTTTACGATAATTGCACACGGTCTAGGTGCGTGTCTCGGTAGTTGATTAGAAGCACATACAAGCCGAAACACATTCTTCTTGTGGCTGCGAATCGATTTCAAGCATCTCAACACTTGTACCGCATACATCTTTGGAATTGGTATGCACCTAGGATTTATTATAAGCAGGTTGCATAATTATCCTCTGTCACAAAAATTGTATTCTAATAAAGAACAAAGACATGTAGAGATAATGAGAAGTGTTTTATAATAAAAGATTTAATTTAATTAGATTAACCTGTTAACATGTGTCAAGATTATTTTTATTTTAAGGAATTTTTTTTTAAGTTAACATGTATCATATACGTAAAATTTCGCGACGCAAGGATTTCGGTAATCCCACTCCACCCCCCGGGCATAATCGAGATTGTAAGACAGGTGTAGGGTGTCGCAACTTGTTCTCGGGTCTTTGCCCCTTGTAGTGATCGCAACTTGTTCGTAGGCCTTCGTGTATTGTCGTGGTACCCTTGCCGGAAAATTTAAATTTCTATTATAATAATAAGGAGCATAATACTACTTGTAAGACAGGTGTAGGGCTGCGCAACTTGCTCTCGGGGCTTTGTCCCTTGTCGTAGCCCCAATGGCGGAAAACTTGAATTTGTATTTGTATTTAAGTCTCTGCAGGTTATGGCTGGAAATATGAATCTGTATTTTTAAGGGGCATAATGCTAACTTGTAAGACAGATGTAGGGCTTAGCAACGTATTTTCAGGCCCTCGCCCAAAAGTTTGAATTTGTTTGTGACGCCATCTATGAGGGGAAATCTGAACTTGTATTATAATAATAAGGAGGCCTAATGATAACTTATAAGACAGACGTAGGGCTTCGCAACTTATTTACTTTCGGGTCTTAGCCCCTGCCCCTTGGCAGGATATTTGAATTTGGATTTGTATTTAAGTGTTTACATTCTGATTACTTATTGCGAGAAATTTGAACTTGTATTTTAATAAGGGACCTATTGCTAGCTTATAAGATAAAACATAGGAACCTGAGTTAGTGCCTGCGTCCTATCGTTCCGCTTGTTGGGAAATTTGAATTTGTATCGTCATCTAGTTGTGTATAGCCTAATGAATATTTTCTGTAATAAAGGTGGCACCATCTAGCGTTATATTTCTAGGACTAATCAGGGTTTTATTTGTGGCAAAATCTAGTGGTATGTTTTTAAACTAGCGAATGTTTTCTGTAATAGACGCGGCGCCACCTAGCGGTATATTTCTAGGACTAATTAGGGTTGTTTGTGGTGCAATATAGTGGTGTAAAGGCTAATGAATGTTTTCTGTAATAGGGGTTGATCGTGTTCGTCTCTCCCTCGTCTCTTTCTCAAACATACAAATCAACTACTCAAATCAAATTAATCAAATAAATTAAATTAAATACCAAACTTAATCATACAAAATCAGCTCACAATTCAAAAAATAGCAGTATGATTGAACGCACAGAGTGCAAAAGAAAGCCAATCTCACATTTATTGTAGCTACCCATCTAACCGCACTTTCGCATTAACTGCGCAGCCGTCTTAGGAGAAAATACCTCAGCCATAAAAAAGGAGTTTAGATTTATAAACATGCTTAATGTTAACATGTTAAATTAATTAAATAAAACCTTTTATTATAAAACATTTCTCATTATCTTTATGTCTTTGTCCTTTATTAGAATACAATTTTTGTGACAGAGAATTATTGTTTAACGCCTGTTACCCAACCATTCTATTCTGATAAATAAAGAGATTTTTTAGTACCTTACTTTTTTTAATTAAGAGTTGCGTAATATCAGATGAGCCTATTGCTTTTCTTTCTTGTTAATTCAGCATGTGTGTTTTTAAAAATTGTGTTATAAAATTTATGACTTTAGCGTTTTAAGGAAAGTGTGTTACTCGGTTGGTAGATTATTAAAATTAACAGGTTTATATAATTACACAGTAATTAGCTAAAAGTAAACATGAACAGTGGCTTCTAACTACATATGTTGTTGTGGAATTTAAAACATGTAATTATTACATTCCAAACTTTTAATGCGGTTTAAAAAAAAAACAATTTGCGTGTGTATGTATGTATGGACAACATATAATATTTTGTTCAAACCGCTTTGTTATTAATTACTTTAAGGGAAAGGTAAATACGAGTTGCAGTAAGTGTGATAAAGATAATTAGGTTGTTTGTATATTTACACTCTAAAAATTAATTATGGGAAAATCAATAGCTAGTTTTACATCAACCATTCATAAACGTAAAACATAGAAAGTGCTTTAGTTTGATTAGACGAGTGACACAAAGCAGTGACTATCACTCGTGAATCAGTCCCTCAAAAATGTTCTTTCAATACAGAGCTGGTAAGTCTGCTGTTAACCTTTTATTTATTTTATTTACTTGTACAGATTTTTAATTACAGTTATAAAGCACATCTAAGTTATACGTAACAAGTTTCTTTAAAAATATTAAGGTGTACAATACACAACAGTTTAACGAGCGGATGGATATTAAACATATTTCAATGCAATCAATGCAAGTAAAACAATCAGTTTTAATATTAGTTTAGAAAACAATATTGTAATAACTGTTATGTAATTAATTAACTTAATGAAAAATTTTTGTTTCATTAGAGAATAATCTGTCAGTAATTTTTTTTAATTAATTAAGGCTTTTTTAATAATGATATGTACAATAAAAAGTGTTCTATAATTAAATTTTACAATCATTCAAATTACCCACGCAAGATCACACCCTAACTCAAGTTCATACACCTGTCTTACAAGATAGTAATAGGGCCTCCTAATTAGAATAAAAATTCAAATTTTACTTCAAGGGTCACGGGGCTAAGTCCCAGCAGTAAGTTGCGAAGCCCTATATCAGCCTTACAAGATAGCATGAGGCCTCCTTAAAATTCCCATCATGGGTTGAAAGAGGCCACCGAAAAGAAACCATAAAATAAGGGTGAAAAATACGCCTCCTCAAGTAAGCGAGTAAAAACAAAAAAAGGCCTTAATCAGGGATGAAAATTCCATCAAGGGGTTGAAAAAGGCCTCCGAAAAAAAACCATAGGGGTGAAAATTAAGGGGTTGAAAAAGGCCTCCGAAAAGAAACCATAGGGGTGAAAATCAAGGGGTTGAAAAAGGCCTCCGAAAAGAAACTATAAAAAATAAGGGTGGAAAATACGGGCTCCCACGTGGGGTATCCTTGTGACGTCAACATCCAAGGTGGCGCATGGTGCCTCCCTTCTACTGGCGGTATAGGTCTGTTACCAAAATTAACAGCAAACCAATATCTAATTCTTCGTAAACTAAACCCACTGTAAAAGGTTTTTACACATAAGAATTATTTCTTCATTGCAACAGTTATTCATTCATTTTAAAGTTACTAACATGGACCACAATATTAAACAAAGCTAAATACTTCTTAAAATTATTACACACATTTTAAACAAATTTGAAATCAATTACTCATTTAGTGTTTTAGACTAAACATTTCATCTATACCAATTTTCACGAGTCAGAGCAGTTGCGTCATAAATAACTTTGTTTCATTACCACCCTTAGAACCGCCCTATTGTGCACGAGAGGATGCAGATAGTTTTTTTTTTACGTTGGCAATTCTGTACGGTGTTGTCAAGCTTTTCTGACATTAAACATTTGACATATCATAACTTAAATTTTATTTTTGTGATAAAATAAACATAACTCCTGAAGCTGAAATTTGATAGTTGTCAATATGTAAAAACGTTCATTCCCTGTTAAATACCTATGTTCGGGTTTGAGAACGGACACACGGTATATGTATGTATACGGGAATGTTGAGTGAGGATTTTTTACTAATTAATATTGACGAATGAGCATTTTATGTAATTTTAAGGCTTTCCTTGACATAAATAGAAAAACTGAAAAAAACAAAGTTGACTTAATACCAAAAAAGTCAATTACTGAACAAGCAAATGTTAACATATACATTGTTTCAAAATTGTAGTTATTATTACAAATATAACAAAATATATTTAGGTTTTATCGCAATTATTAAATTTATTGTTAACTATCTAAGTTTATCACATAAGAAATATGACGAACTGTAGTACGCAAATAAAAAACTATTGTAAAAAGTTCTAAGTTATTGTAAAATCGAGCGTGCAGTGAAAATCTTACTTTTCTGAAACAAACAAATCCATTGAGACTGCTTTCCTCAGTCCACTTGTAAATTTGCGGGAGGTCATATAAAAAGATCAATAAACGTTCAGCTACATTTGTGAATTGGAAGACGAATCTACTTCTTTGGGCAAAATAAAAATCCCTATCTTGATTAAGTTTTTATATAAAATGAATTAGATAAAATCCAATAATTGCGTCGTAGCCAATCACTACGTATGTGTTATACATGCACATAACATTCTGAAAACCGCTGGGTACATTTATTGGGTTTTATCTCAACGCAAATTCTTTCTATGTATCCTTAAATGTACCTTGTGGGAGTGGTATCTATTGCGGTAGCCGTAAATAACATAAATATCTCTGTAATCCTTCCGGAATGTTTTAAATAAAAACTTGTAAAGTTGTACAGAATTGAGAACAACTTTCGTTCTAAGCTGTTAATCTTAGTATGTCCATTTGAAATCTTTGTTGTGTTTGAACATTTATTTTGAATCGATTTTCTTTCAAATATGTATAATATATATCCTTTATTTACCATGATACATTTCTCTAGTCAACTCAATAAAGATGTACATCACTGTACATATTACACTCCTTAAATAATGAATTTTTCTTTGCATCGTAAAAAACTATAGTTAGGGTAAGGGGAGATCACTAAACTAAGGGTAGAAAAACTGAATACTTGAAAGCTTGTTTCTCTGAAATGAGATTGACGAAAACATAAACCGCTCGAAATAGAATTACGTAATTTCGTAAAACTACTATGGAAAACCTCCTTAAAATTTAATAGGAAAAAGTAAAAATTAGATTGCGAAAATTTAAAAATTTTATAAACCAAGTATAGTAGTTAATTTTTTATAACTTTCATGAAAATAAACTTCTAAAATTAATTAAGGTAAAAACCCCAAAAATTCTACATTTGTGACAGTTCTGGCTCAAAAGTTTTTATAAAGTGTTTCTCTTACTAACATAACGTTTCCTGGGGGTGAAGCGAAGGATCGGAAAAGGAATCTAAGATGAGTACACGGTTACTAACTTAAGGAATACTGCTACTAATAATGTGGCGCAAACAGGTTCTACTTGAATTTTAACAAAATATTATAACAATAATGTACAGCTAGAATAAATATCTTAAATTGTTTGTTTTTGTGTGTACATACAGCAGAAGATAGATGTTATGCTCTTCTCCCAGTTGTTATAATTTAGCTACCACCTAAGGTCATTGTGTATTTTTCTACCCATTCGGAAAACAACAGTGAAATTCTAACAAAAGGAAATGTTAATGGAAATTTAATTACAGACTACTTTGTATTCCCTGTAATACAGCATTGAAGCTATTTACCAACCATTAGCGTCAAGCTTAGCTGAATTTCAGTATGCAAAATTTTTATTCTTATATTTTTTTGATTTAATGCATTTAAGTCACTTTATTTTATTTATTTTAAGGGATAATAATGTTATTTTATTGTTGCTATGAAAATAAATGGTGTTAGGTCACAATATTTGAGAGTTAATTAAAGGTAGATGAACATTTTTATTTTCAAATAAAGTATTACCGTATTACTGTTAATACAAAGCTCTGTCATAAAGAGAAAACATATGTAAATTACGATTACAGGAAATACTCCGCGTTGAGTTGGCGTATAACTATTTTTAATCTCTTCCTTCTGCTTAATTAAAATGTATAAATTATAGTCTGGTTTATTACCTAATCTTTTTAAAAATAAATGTGCCAGTTTATTTAATCCAAAAAAAATTATATAGTCCATAAGTTTTCTTACGCCTAAACAAGACTATATCACGTAGGCAACCAACCTCATAAAAATTTGCAAACTATTTTCTTTACTTACACTTTTTACCTTCAAACCTACATACAGGATGTCCCAGAAGTTCGTTCCAAAAACTTGGGACTAAAAATAATTATAGTACTTCGTGTAAAATGTTTGCCTTAAGCCCATCGTTAACGAACTGTAGGGTTCTAAAGTTGGGAATTAATAATTGTTTTTTATTTATAATTAATAAATGACTTATTGAAAATTAATAAAATGTTAACAGTTTATAAACACCATAAATGTATACTTGGTGGCGTCATACACAAGTCTGCACTACGCTTGTGAACTCGGTTCAATGGTTGATTCGGCAACTTTTACATTTTTTATACTACTTTTATTACTTACAATGGGGATACAAGAAAACTTGAAAACGAACACATCTTAATTTAACAAAAGTAAAAATACGAATATAATAATAAAAACAAAAAAAAAAGATATCCCATGTAATCAAATTTCACATTTTCAGATTTTCTAATAAAGAGTTATCAGTAATTTACAGCAAAGCAGCATAAAGGCTTTTAATGTGAATCGCTTTTGTATTCTTTTAATAAAAAAATGCATTATTATAAGTAGGCGGCTGTCATCTCTCTATTAAATCATTTCTAAATATTTGTCTTCTGTCTACAGCTATGAGGGTGAGAAACTGTCACACTACTTTAAATTAAAAAATCGAAGAATTTACCTTTAATGACTGTGCGGATATGCACACGATGTTTGGCATGGCAGACGGTAATTCTAGCCTAGCTAGAAGACTTTATTTGGAACGTTATACAAATCGAAGGTTTGCAAATAAGAAAACGTATAAACACATAGATCGGGGTTTACGAGAAGCATGTACGTTTAGTTTAATATAGTAATTTTATAAACTGGTTTTTACAATGGATAATTACGATTTATTTTCATTTTTACCAAGGAAAGGTGGCGAAGAAGGTATAAGAAACGTGCGTACTCCAATAATTGAAGATAACATACTGGATGCTGTTGATAGTAAACCTACAACCCGTGTGAGGGAACTTTAGCCACACTTCACGAGGAACTATTGCATCCGTTTCCTTTTCAAAACGTTCATGCTGTCACCAGATGACTATCCTCCTAGGCTTAATTATGCCAGGTTTTACCAGGCATGGTATAATTAAATCCTATAACCTACATCTGTGGGATGATGAAAATCCCCACGACATAATTGAGGCTAAACAACAACGGTTTATAGTCAACGTCTGGGCAGGTATTGTAGGCCACCACTTAATTGGTCTGTATATCATCAATGATCGTTTAAACGGATAGTCTTATTTACAATATTTGCAGGATATTCTGCCAATTTTATTAAAGGATGTATATTTACAAAAGCGGCAAAGTATGTGGTTTATGCACGATGGGACACCCCCTCACTTCTATCGTGAGCTATGTTCCCATCTAAACAATATTTTTTCCAAATAGGTGGATAGAAAGGGGTGGACTATTTCAATGGCCAGCTCGTGTGCCAGATATAAACCCATTAGATTTTCATTTTTGGGGCTATCTTAAAAGTTTACTTTACAGTACACATGTAAATACAAGAAATGAATTAATTGATAGGATGCGTTTCAGTGCGAAAACATCCGAAATAATCCTGGAATATTATTCCAAGTGCAAAGATCTAATCATAGAAAACTGAGGAAATGTGTGAAATGAAGGGGAACCCATATTGAACATTTGTTGTAATTTTATTATACCGGTTTGACTTTTTTATTATCGTTACTCGTTACTTTAATCTGTTATAATGGAATGAGTTATTCATTTTTAAGGTTTTGGTACTTATTCTTGTATTTTTATTTTTATTAAATTATGATGTAAACATTTTCATTAAAGTGTTTTTAACATCACCATTGCAAATAATAAAACTAGTAAAAAAAAATTTTAAGTTTATTTTTATAAATGTATCTCTTAAACCGTTCATTTTATCTAGATGTCACAAGAGGATGTTTTTTTCTTTAGAAATGTTTAAGTGATTTAATTGTGGCATTTATAAGCGAAAAAATTATATTTAAGAAAAATTGCCGAATCAACCATTGAACTTACCTGAGTTCAGAAGTGCACTGCAATCTTGTTTATGGCGCCACCAAGTGTACATTAATGGTGTTTATAAACGGTTAAAATTGTTTTAATTTGCAATAAGTCATTTAATAATTATAAATAATACACAATTTTTAATTGTCAATTTTACAGCCCCATAGTTCGTTAACGAAGGGTTTAAGGAAAAAATCACTCTGTCATCTCCCAAGTTTTTAGTTCGAACTCTCGGGACACCCTGTATACATATATAGGTATAGAAGGTTATGTAATCGACTTTTTTTTATCGCTATCGCTAAATCGACTTATTAGCTCATTTGATAGTTTTTGGCCAAGTTTCGTAAAGATTTCATTTGGCTTAGAACTAATGAGATTTTGGAAGAAATCCAGCCGTGTATAGGGGGGGTTGATTAGGATCAGTTGTTGGTTTTTATCAAATATTTCTAAAACAGCTGAATATTTCAACGATATAAAAATACCTATATAATGACCTTAAACATGTCGATTAATTATGTTCTTTGCAATTTTTTTGATATGACGCATAATTTAGCGGCAAAAAATTTCTAAGGTGTTAGTTCAAATTTTTACATTATCTGAATAACGATTAATTTTATAAACGTATTTTTTAAAGAAAATTTAACTTTACATAAATTTTCTTTATAAAGTTTTTTAATGGAAAGCGAAATAAATGTAAAAATGAAATAAATATGATTGAAAATGCTAAAGCTGTATTATCGATATTGTTGATACCACAATGATACCATGGAGAGGCGGACTAAAATTTCGCCAGTACATACCATCTAAGAGTCCCAAATATGGGGTTAAACCAAATGGCTATACATGGAAAAGCCAAATTTATACTGGCCGGACTGAAGAACAGGTAAAAAATGAGTACATTGGGCGAAAGACTAATGTTGGGATTGTTGTCTCCAAATGGAAAGACTGTAGGGATGTAATAATGCTATACACAGTACACAGAGATGAGAGTTCCTCCGCCTTCAAGTAAGCGAACTAGAACGCCGTCCCGAACAGCTCAGGATGAACCCACCTTGAAAAAGGAAAAAGTAAATGGAATACCAACATTGAAGCCTCAAGCTACTATTGCTTACAATAATAAGAAATCCGAGTCTGACCATATGGCGTCATATAGTACTTGTAATCAACCGTCAAACGGTACCGAAAGGTTTTCTTTGAGTTGCTGACAGGCACATCCGTGGTAAATACATGAACATATACACAGAAGATTCCAATTCCAAATTAAACGTAAATAAATTCAGAGAAGACGTAGCCAGAAGTTTATTAGTTGGAAATTATGCGAAGAAAAAGAGTCTAATTATACCAAAAGTTGCACATTTATTGTAAAAAAACCGAGGAGAAAACTCTAAAGCAATTTATTCATATTAAATACATATAAAGGTATAAAAAACAGCGTCTCAGGTTCGCTCGGTACGTTCAAAATTGTTGAGCTGAAAAAAGGGCCAAATTTGCTTAAGAAAGAAATCGCCGGTGCCAGTCGGTTCAGGTCCGGGTATAAGAGAGGTCGGTGTTGGGTTTGAGAGCCAGAAGCTGCACTCCGTACACAGGTGAGGTAATCACTGTTATTTCAGCTTCTAAACAACAGTGAGAGAAAAGATATAGGTAAACGAATGATGAAAAATAATAAAACGTTTTAGTGTAAACAAGTCTATAATTAAATTTAAAAAATGTAAAGCAAATAAAATGTTTTATAAAGCAAAATATTTGGTGTTACCAGCTTGGTGTCGTGTATTATGAGTTGTTCAAATCGACCTAAATCGTTAGTGGGGCTGCCTACCGAACACAATTGATGAGATTGAGTCGAGCACTCAATGAAAGCGCGCCTAATACTACTCCATGCACGGCAAAATTATACTACTGCATGATAACGCTCGTCCACATGTTGCGCCGCCAGTCAAAACTCATTCGGAAACACTCAATTGGAAAGGTTTACACCACTCACCGTACTCACTCGACATTGTTCCTTCTAATTTCCACTTGTTCCGATCGATGGTGCATGGCCTATCTGAGCAACACTTCACATCATATGAAAATACCAAAAATTAGGTCCATTGGTTGATAAGTCTCAAAAGATGAAACATTCTTTCGACGCAGTATCCTTATGCTGCCAGAAAGATGGGACAGTGTAGTGGCAAGCGATGAGCAATACTTCGAATAAAACAGTAGGATCTGTTCTAATTAACCAATTTTTGATAAAAAAAACGACGAAAAAATGCTTCATGTGTGAAATCTATGAGAAAATTGACACGTTACGGTGTTTTAGAAATACGTGAAGATCTCGAAGCTGCAAACAACTTATATTATTAGAAAACAAACAAAATAGTGATTGTGATGCAAGATGACAAGCACTCATCAACGCGACAAATTGGGCGTGTAACAGGAGTATCAAAAAGTGAAGCCATCAGTATTTTAAATAATCATAAATTTATATCATAATAGATTACCTGCGACTGGTAGATAGATTTTCATGAAAGTAATTTTGTCGGTGGTTTTCAGAAAAATCTATAAAAAATCCTGTTCAAAAGAAGTGTGTATGTCCATATAAGATCAACGAAAGTAGCACCAATCTCTCTCTTGAGAATTCATATTCTATAATAGAATAGATGACTCAAAGGTGCTACCGTTTTAATGTGCGGATGAGCAAGTTTGGTTGTAACTTTAATGGACCTCGTATATAGGATCGCACTCTGACATCCACGGTGTAAATTTTAAATAATTTGGTCTACGACTTTATAGATGCTGACCCACAGTCTGTGTTTTTGTTTATTTCACTCGGAAGTTTGTCAAGAACTGGCTTATAAATCCAGGACCATTTCGCTCTGGCGAGGTCACCTGTATCTCACACACTTAGATTTTCTTCTTTGAGAAAGAATTAAATGTCTAGTACGAATGTTGATTTTAAGAACGTTTTTCTCATAATTTTTTGTCTTAATAGATATACTTTCCAGGATTATATTATGTCATTATTAGTTTATGTAACTATTAATGCTTCATCCTTGCACAGATTGAGAAAAGTAAAATAAATATGAGCCCAAATTATTTTTCTTATTGTAGGATTTATAAGAGAATAAAATTCGCATTTTGGATATCTGTGTTTTACAGGAACACTACAGAACTATTAGCTCTCGGCAGCCTTTATAACGAGGTAGATATAATCTTTTCAATGGTGATTTTGGATGATGAGAACTAAATTTAATACGAATTTTACCAATTAATCTGTCTCCTTGATGGAGATCACTGTTGTTCCATTTCATTAACTAAAATGTGTATATCAGTGTAGGGATTGTCCAAGTGTTGATAGCTTTAAATAAATTTTTGGACTTGAGCTTCGTATTAAGCAATTTTGCCAGTCTATTTATATATTTGCTAAGAAATTCTGTTTTAAGAATTAAGTGACCTTTATTTTATTGCATACCAAGGTATTTGTATGTTTCTTCCAAAGGCAGAGAACTAGTATTATAAATAACATCTGAGTGATTTAGAATACCTTTAGTTATGTGGGCTGTAGAGCATGTATCTAATCCTAGGCGTATTGTCACTGAAGGTCTTTGTGATATCAATGAAAGATGATAATTGGTGCTTTGACACTTCAAACATCTTAAGGTAGTTCACAAATACCTAGTACTATGTTGTTATAATGTGTATCCGGAGCTGGAATTATTTAGCAAATAGGGAAGGTTAAAGGAAAGATAAAACCATAAAGGACTTAAACGTTATCTTTAAAACAGTACTTTTGTTAATATTGACTTCTGTAACGTTTTCATTATCTTTTAAAGTCGCTTTTCATGAGCCTATTAGGTTGTATAACAGTTGGATAATATTAGGGTTGACTTTATAGATTTCCAATGTATAATATATCAATAAAATTATGAGAAACGGCATAGGCATGTAGCAGGTATGTGTGAAAATGACGTTTCTTTCAATAAACATGATTCATAACGACAGCATCTATCGTAAGTTATTCTTTACAACAAAAGCTGCTTCTTATCGAGCTTTTCTGTTCTAGGAACAGAACTGTGTTCATAGTGTGTATACAGGGTGTCTCTAAAAGGTATGTACAAAATATTAGGACAAATTCCAGAGACTAAAATATCAAGATCTAGCCCAATTTACCTTAGTCCAAAAGCTGATAGTTTCCGAAAGTTATTATTTTTTTTAACTCTTTTTAAATTCCTATCTTAATTAATAAGAGGATTTGCATGAAGTTTGGTACTTAGATGTTTTCTATGGTGAAAAATCCAGATTTGATCATAATTTTGATGCATCTTCCAGAGGGCGCCACCAGCAACCATTTGTCTACATTTAAAGCTCCATAACTTTTTTCTGCCCCGGTATATCAAATTTCTAGTCACAAATTCTTATTCCCTGATATGTTTTCTTCAAAAAAGGTATACTTTGTAGATGTCGTTTCGAGCAGTAGTTTATGTAATAATTGAATTCAAATGTTTCATTGTGTACTAAAATTCATCACAGCATAGCATAGCATCATAGACTAAGTGTTGTCATTAGTTTCAGAAGAGTATCGTCAAACAATTCAGTCTGATAAATCTTTATTGTAATTTTAATTTCCTTCTTCAATTTTTCGCTATGATCGTGCCCTACACTAACGCAGGAATTACCGATATGATATTAGTTTGTAGTAATTGCCAAGGAAATGGTTAGTAATCGGTCAGAGTATATTAAGAAAGATTTCCAAATAGACGCGTTCCAAACCATCAAACATTTGCCGCTGTTCAAATGCGTGTTCGAGCAACCGGTAGTTTTGCTCCTGTTACGGTTGATTATGGACGGAATAGTACTATTAGAACAGCAGAGATTGAGGAAGAAATTTTAGAACGAGTTGATGAGGACACTAGACACATTGGTTTGGAACTTGTCGTTTCTACGGATACAGTTAACAGAACTTTAAGGGAACAGTAAACATTTTATGGTTAGCTCCAGAGGTGATGGATAAGTTGCAGTTCAATTTTCTCTGTAGAATTAATCTTTGTGTACATAAAAACGAGGGTCACTTTCAACATTTACTTAGAGTTTAATTGAACAACTTATAATTTAATAAAAGTTTGCTGTTTTGGTCGTTTGTTATTAACTTTGTATGCTATTCCTTCTGTTCCTTGCCGGTTCATTCTTACATTCTTATGTAGCTGTGATGTTATGTAAGGTTTTAATGCTGTTGGCCGGCCCTTAAACACGCTCCAAACTTCTTGGGCCAGTCCTAAGTCTGGATAAAGTGTGAAGGAGGGCTATGATGAATTTTAGTAAGCAATGAATCATTTAAATTCGATTATATCGAAATGGCTGCTCAAAGCGGCATCTACAAGGTATACCTTTATCAGTGAGTAAGAATTTCTGACTAAAAATTTGATATACCGAGGCAGAAAAGAGTTATGGAGCTTTAAATGTAGACAATGAGCTGCTGGTGCCGCCCTATGAAAGATACATCAAATCTGGATATCTTATCATAGAAAACCGCTAGGTGCCAAATGTCATGCAAATCCTGTTATTATTAAGATGGATATTTAAAAAAAGAGTTTAAAAAAATAATAACTTTGATTGTTTCGAAAACTATCAACTTTTGGACTAATAATATTATTCATACATTTTATAATGATTTCTGAATTTCGGACTACTTTATGGCATTTAGTTTCTTTTATGTATGCAGCAAATACATCCGCATTTACAGGAAATTGTTGAATGCTCACTTGACGCCGTCTTCTTTAAGGTTCCATTCTTATTACGTTTTTATTTGTTTCATTTCTAAAGTATCCATTCTCTTGAATAACTGTTACTGCTGCTGCATAAGTTGCAAGATGAATGTCAGAAAAGGCGTTGTGGTTTAAAAGATGCTTCCTTAATCAGTTGATTGGTTTGAGGTTTGAAATTAAATTTTGCAAGTTTAGGTCTGGTTAGAGTATTTGAGTTTTCATAATGGTTAAAGAGTACTCAAAAGTGCAGTTTCTAAATTGTTTTGAGATTCGTATTTCGGAGGTATGGTTCACTGAAGTATGTGGAAAGGTGTCTTGGGCTATTTCTGCAGCAATAGCTTTTTCAGATAACTTCTCTGCGCTCAACTCAAATTCTCAAACATAACTTTTCTTTTAATTACATTTTTTCTATCACCAATATTTTTATTTAAATTGTCGCAATAAAAAATTGTTAATTTTTGTTGCTTTTAGCATTGTATAAAAAAAATATGTTTCTGTTACTTTACATACCTTATATACGGCGATAGTACACAAAGAAAAAATATACAATATAAATTACACATGGCTCATATACTTCAATTCGTAATATACAACGTCGCAAAAGATATAGCTTTAGCTTAAAACTTGTTACGAGTAAGCTAAGTCTCACAATATTGCATCCTCTAAACTGCATATTTTTTGATAATACTAATTAAGTAATTACATTATGAAACCTTCACAGAACCTCCATTTTCAAATCACACAATGATGATAAAAATTTGAAAAAATAATTTACTTATATTCATGTTGCTACTATTCTTCTATATTTAGTTATACTGAATTTTTTATTTCTTATTCGTTCTTGCCAATTTAATAAATAACAAACTAAAAAGGATGAATTAAAGAATTATTTCAAATATTGTATTTTAATACAGTGTGTACAAAAAGACCTTAAAATATTAATTACTTATGTAAATTTTGAGGATCCAATTTACTAAGCTTATAAGGCTAGGTGATGAAGCTTGGGCATTTCAAATATTAATTATAATTAATTGCTAATGTTAATTTTGTTCGATATTAATTTTACACAGGATAAACTGAGTATAATATTGATTTATAATTATGTATCGAATAACTTTGGTATTCAAATCGGTTAAATTAGTTAACACCGTGTATAATTAAATATTAAATTCCACGTTAAACACATAACAACGTAACATTTTCAATATTAGGCACAGGATTTGAAAATTCTATACAAATCATTGATAGAATAGAAATTGACTTCCTTTCTCCAACTCCTAATTCACGCTGATTTTAATGAAGTAAGATTATAGCAATGCATGGATATTGGATCTAGAATGATTTAAATTGTGTTGTGATCGTAATTTTACCATTAGAGCATCAAAGAAATAAAATATAAAATCCTGGTATTTAAGTGAACAATTAGATATTTAAAAACTAACGTACATCCAACAATTAAAAAGAAAACTTTTCATATTGCAATTTTAATTAGTTTTTTTTTCTGCTTATCACAGTAGTTCTTTGTGACTACTAACTTATAAATGAAAGAATTAATTAATTAACTACTAGCAACAGCCACCTACTTGAAAATTCAAAGGTTTATACTCCAGTGTATACTTGCTTTGAAGTTAACTAAGGTAGAAGTAATTGATATTTGATGGTTCGTTGCAGAAAAGAAATAAAACCACTAAATATTACACTTAAATTAATGTGTATGCTACAAAATTAAATATTTTCCTTTCCCTTTTTAATGAAAGTCTAATGTGTTGGTATATATTTAATACTAACGGAAGTAAACGAAATAAGATTTAAGCAAGATTTACGAATTAAAACACATAAAAATAATTAATTGGTAACGATTTTTTTTGCTGTCATACTGTTGAGTCTATTATAAGCTTTAATTTAGAGAGCAATAATTAAGTCATTCTTTTAAATTAAATTAAGCGACTAATAAAAATGTTTAAGAAAGTCTGTCACCTTTGATCATTAATAATCTTTAAAACGAAAGTAATAATGATACGTCTGTAAATATATATATACTCAAACCCCATTCAGGGTTTAATTTAAAGTGAAAAATTAATTGAATTATTTTGCATCGTTTAGTAATACTTTGATGTTGATTATAATAAAGACTAAAGTTCACAGTATCTAAATATTACATTGCTCGCATGTATTAATTGATGCTTCAGTTACATACCTCACAAATTACAAGTTTTCTAAATAAATGATGTTAGTTGAGTTTAATGAGCAGCAATATTTAATCAAATTACATAAACATCTTAATATTTCGCAAAAATGTATGTAAGTGAATAACTATTTTATAGAACAGTCTAAATATAATTCAGTTAAAATAAACGTTACAGGGTTCACGATGAAGCAAAACAATGAAAATGATTACAATGCAGTACTCGAGCTGTAATTAAAATTAGGTTAGCATCGCTCCATTGTTTAATACATTTTGGTTCGTAGATACAAAACAATACGGCTATAAACGTTGGGCTTACTTCCTTAATAAATATAATAACATTACCCATAGACGAGTTTTTCTAAAAAAAAGTTGCTAATACCTTAGTAGGACTAGCTCACTAATAGAAAACATTAAAAGCAGTGAAGCGGAAGTTTTAGTTTGATAATTAACTACTGGTGTTAATTTAAAATACTGCTTCAAACTCCATTACGGAATACGCAACAGCAGTTTTAATCATATCTGTTTTTAGCTAGTGAGATCTCTGATTTATTTGATATACTTAATTCGCTGTGTCTATTCGATTTTACCCATTGTTTGAAAACTGAACTAGCTATTGTTCGTCAAGTGGAGCTTTGCCCAAAACTATTATATATATATATATATATATATATATATATATATATATATATATATATATATATATATATATATATATATATATATATAACACACACACACACACACACGTGTGCACGCGCTCGCAGACGCGCACGCACACGCACACTCACACTCACCTGAGTGCAAATTAATGACAAAGTCATAACCTTATAATTGTGAATTATTAAAACCACCAACCTACATACAATAAAAGATTGCCTCGAGTGGGACTCGAATCCACGACCACTACTTATCTAGAGTAGGACTCAACCATCTGAGCTATCGAGGGAGCTAGTTCCACTCGATTCAATTCTATACTGTATGTTCCCTATTAGTTTTAATGTAATATAATTAATTCATATATATTCATGTAATCAGTCCCTTTTGTGGCTAGGTGTCTGAAATCTTGAATTTTTCAAATATAATACAGACCCACAAGGCTGAAATATAGAAAAGTTGCTTTTTAGGAAGCGTATTTAATGCAATTTAAAGAAAACCTATAAACTAAATGCATCTAAGTGCTAATTAATGACAGTTATAATCTTAGAATTGTGAATTATTAAAACCACCAACGTACATACAGTAAAAGATTGCCTCGAGTGGGACTCGAACCCACGACCACTATTTATCTAGAGTAGGACTCAACCATCTGAGCTATCGAGGTAGCTAGTTCCACTCGATTCAATTCTACACCTTACGTACCCTACTAGTTTTGATGTAATATAATTAACTCATATATTTATGTAACCAGTCTCTTTTGTGGTAAGGTGTCTGGAATCTTGAATTTTCCAAGTACAATACAGATTCACAATACTGGAATATAGAAAAGTTGCTTTTTAGGCAGTGTAATTAATGCAAATTAAGAAAACCTATAAACTAAACGCATCTGAGTGCTAATAAATGACAAAGTCATAACCTTATAATTGTGAATTATTAAAACCACTAACGTACACACAGTAAAAGATTGCCTCGAGTGGGAGTCGAACCCACGACCACTACTTATCTAAAGTAGAGCTTTTGACCATCCGTGCTCTATGTGTATATATATATATATATATATATATATATATATATATATATATATATATATATATATATGTGTATATATATATATATATATATATATATATATATATATATATATATATGATAAAAGTGGGCAAGAGAAACTACTGTAAATTATCTTGCAGTTCGTGCCTCTACCGCTAGGCGGCGCATCATACATGATCTTATTAAAAAACGCCTTATTATGGAAAATTTGGCGATTAGTGTATAATACAAATCTTATTAATTTGTAATGTATTGAAACTTTTTTGTAAAGCATTTTAAGATCTAGGCCGCAAATAAGGGTGGGAGGAGAGAGAAAAGTCAACTGATTAATTACGCTATAATTGTAGTTTCCACAAATCAAAATTTATAAAATAATTTTCATTTGGCAAAAAAAGGTTTTTTAAGCATGAGAATGCAACAATTTATAATTGTTTGCCATTAAGTCACCGCTAGAGGGCGATCCTCAATACACAGTTTTTCCGATTTTTCTAGAAATTTTAGAAGTAACCACACACATTTGTAAAACACTAGTAGAAAAATTACACGATACCTTTATTAGTTAAAAGGTTATAGCAAAAGCAAAATTTAACTTTAACTTTAATCATTATTTTATTACCTACGCATATTTTGTTTTAAACTTCTCATAACTAGAGCTCGAATTTATATTCATGAAAATTAGTTAAAATATGCGCATATATATGCATCTAAAATCTTTAAAATATGCACTTGTTTCTGTAAAATATGCACAAAAATATGCAGCATATGCACTAAATTTAATAAACAAAATATATTTATACGTTTATTTTTAAAATAATACATATACAATACTAACCACTTTTACACAGATCCTTTCCAAGGACAAATCAAATATTGCCGACAACCCAGGGATTAAGAATGGAACACCCCAAAAAGAAATGTCGGCAAACAACTACAATAATAGTTAATAGCATTTAAGTGTCGGGTGCTAGACTTTTGCAAAATTTAAATCAAATTTGTAAAAAAATTAAAACCTTAAAATCAAATTATGGCTTCGTTATTTCTTTCTATACAAATTTACCTTTATATAAAAAAAATGGTCGAAATCCGTCCTGCGGTTGTCTCGCAATCTGCGTAAACTAAATGACCCGATTATTTTAATATATAGGATTATATAATTTCATTTTAATTTCATTTGTTTGATTAGGTTAAAGAAAACACCTTTAAACTTTTGATATAAGCATTACGCATATTTTAATTGCTTATTAACATTAAAGTATTCATAGAAATAATCTCATTATATTGCTATTTGGAATTTGGATAACAAATGTAATTAGTCAAACGAACAATAATAGTAACTTATTGCCAATGGCCCTCAGAACAATAACCTATTGAAAATTTGAAACTGAAAGATTTATTGCATTCTACCTTACTGAGTTTCCTGTAGATAAATAAATATGCAAGAGTACACATAATTTAATATAATTCCATTGAATCTGCAAAATGTGAAGAAGAAAAAAACGGCGAAAAACTCCACGAATGTATAGAATAAATGTAATTTTTCATTTTCATTATAAAAAAAATTTAAATTGAAAAAATATGCAATAAAATGCACGCAATGAGTGAAATATGCAAAATATACACATCACGTAAATATGCAAAATAAAGTTGGTGTCAATCGAATTTAAATTGTGCGATTCGTGTATAAACAAAATATGTTTGATGGCTTATTTATATTATAGAATATGCATTTTGCATATAATCCTCTACTCATAACTAATAAAAAAATCAGGTTTATGTACAAAAGAACAAAAAAAATTAATAAAACCCTTACTTTTTCAACCTATTGACTTGGAATTTAACCGTCTTTGACGTGACACATATTTTTTAAATAAAAAAAAGCAACGACGGCAGTACAACGTTTTCATCTAGAACGCTAGATATACTTAATTATTGCTACTTATTCAGGATTTATTTGAGACATTTTATGTAATTTTGGTCATTAAACTTTTTTTTTATGTAGTAGTTAATGACACAATGACAAAGGGTCACATATGGAAACAAATTTGTAATGCCAACGGCAACTGAAAGAAATTTGTGGGATAAAAGTAAGGTTTCAGCAAACATGCTCAAATTTGGACAAATTTAGGGATAAATGAATGCATAAAGTAACAAACGTCTTTCATATAGAGTGAAGCACTATCTACACCATTTTTTGATTAACACACAGGATGACTCAAGAATTAAAAATAAAACCTGGTTCGCGTTTTGCTACTACCACCCAGGAGGCTTTGAAAAAAGTTACACCTCTTTAGTTTTTTTGAAAGCCAAAGGACTTACCTGTGAAGGAATAAAAGTTTAAAAATCAACCCACTTGTCTGAATAATATAAGACATTAAAGTTAGGTTATGATAAAAGTGACCAAGAGAAACTGCTGGAAATTATTTTGAAGTTCGTGCCTTTACTATTAAGTGGCGCAGCATACATGATCTTATTAAAAAATGTTTTTTTACAGAAAATTTGGCGATTAGTGTATAAGACACATATTATTAGTTTGTACTGTTTTGAAACTTTTTTGTAAGGCACTATAAGGTCTAGGCCGCAAAATAATGGTGGGGGGAGAGGCGAAAGGTTATCTGATTATTTACACTATACTTTTAGTTCCATCAAATCGAAATTTATAAAATAATTCTCATTTGGCAAACAAAGGTTTTTTTTTTTACTTAATAATGTAACAATTTATAATATTTTATTGACTTTAAATTTAACCATCTTTGGCGTGACAAAAATTTTATAAATAAAAAAAAAATGACGGCGGTAGTGCAACATTTCCATCTAGAATGCTTTGCAAAAACAATGGATTCTCTAATATGACAGATATATTTAATTATTGTTGTTGTTAACATCTACTTTGAACATTTTTCGTTTATAAATTTTTCTTGGCTTAACACTTAAATGAAACAAATAGTTTCTAATTTCCACAAAATCATTTAATGAATAACAATTGTTTCGACACAGTGTCTTCAGATTCGATCTTAAACTAACTTACAACGCTACAAAATACTTAACCTATACTAATTGTGGTGGGAGGCTGACAACTAATTATGTGATGAAGAGGGAAAGTCAAACAGTGGCGAATAGTATAAATCAATTTGATCGTTTAATAACAAACCTGTATTTTTGTTTTTAAAAATTTCTAATGATTCTAAAACGTCTAATCTTTTACCTTTATTTTCAACATGCAAAATTTCAAAATTTTTTATCTAACACGTGATTTTCTAAGTTCAAATGTGACGCAGAGATAGAAGTTTCTGTATTGTTTTTATATGAACTAACATGTTCAGAAATATGTTTACTAAAACTTCTACCTGTTTGTCCTATGTAGTATTTATCACAACTCCCGCAATTTAGTCTGTATACTCCTGAATTATTTTCCCTCTGATTTTTGGATTTATTTTCTTAAAGTATTGTTACATTTGTACGTTATATTCAAATCTAGTTTTTTAAGTTGGTTAGATACTATTTCTGTATGTTTATCTACATAATTTAATGTATTAAAAAATTTTCTAATTTTGGGTTGAACATGGTAAACTGATTTTAATGCAAACTTGTATTCATTCTTTTTATAAAATATGTTGATGAATTATTAGTTTGCTTTAATGGTTCTAATAGACAATTACAAAACTTTTTGAATTACTTAAACACATTACATACAGATATTTCACTTACAGCAGAAAGTGAAAACAACACCAGTCCGAAGTGAAGATTCCTTGGAGTCATTTAAGCGTAAGAGCTATATAGTATAATTTAGGTGTCAGGAACCGGCAGTGCGATTTTAACTTACATCCGTACCATATCGCTTTACATCAAGCTCTGGTGGAAGCTGATACATATTTCTGAAATAGCTATATATTTGAAAGATTATAAAAATACGAATATATGGACTTTAGTCATATATACTAATTATGTTCTACGCAATTTTTTGATACGACGCGTAATTTAGAGGCAAACAAAAACCCCAAGGGAAGAATTTAAGTGTTACTTAACATATTTTTCACCGTTTGAATAATGATTAATTTTATAGGAAAATGTGTAGACATATTTTTTAAAGAAAATTTAATTTTACATAACTTTTCTTTACAAAGTTTCTTAATATAAAGCGAAATAAGCGTAAAAATTAAATAAATATGAATGAAAATGTATAAACTGTATTATGGATATTTTTATATAAAGGAGCGGCTTTCGATTTTTTTAAGTTAGTATCTACATGTCTATTGTTTGACATAGATTATAGTTATTGGTTTTACAATGTTGCGTTTTCGTAATGAATTTATTATAAAGGAGGTTGCATCATTATCCTAAAAAAAAATAAAAATTGTTATTCAAATTATTTTATTTCTTTTTTCTATTTCGGTGTGTCTAAGGATTGTTCAACGCATCTTCTTAGAAGCATCGTTTCTGGTAACTTTTCTGGTGTCTTTTCCGGTGTAATATTATTTTGATATGTCAGTCGGTTAAATGTAGGTTAGATATTTACTCAAAAACTATGACATACGTAAATTTCGACAGAAAGTTAAAAAGTTAATATTCTGAGCGTTATTATTTTAAGAAAGCCTATTAAATTAAAAAAATATATATATTTATAAATATTTAATTACCTTAAAAAGTAAATTTTTAAGAATCAAGTTACTATGTATACATAGGTATGGTTTTATAATTTTCAAAGTACTTTTTAAAACAAATAATTTTTCAAATAAGTCATTTTTGCAAAAGTATACAAGACGTTTTCATTTTTTATAAGATAATTCAATGGAATACAACTACTTTATTATATGATGGACGTCTTATTTTTATACTTGAACGACGAATTATGAACCTCATTTAATAAGACACTGTTAATGAGTACAAGTGTATTCATCAGTTTTATTCAATTAAATGATTCAATTTATACTGCAAACATAAATATGTGTGTTCATTGCGCTGTAACAGAATCAATAAAGGAATATAACATTATTTAAATAAAAATATACAAGAAATGAAATAGATGTTATATAAATCTTCAAAATTTGAAAGATTTTCGAAGAGCTGTCAAATATGACATTTGAGTCGCTACGCTCCTCGGGGCCCAAACCTGGGTGCGTGCGCCAATAGGGTGACTTATGATACTTGTGTTTTAATATACTATTAGTCTATTTTAGAATTATAATATTGTCTATAAGTACTCAAATGAGGGCATAAATTGGCCTTTATGGCGCACAGAGTAATTAAAACGATTACACTAATTATTCAAACAAGCTTCGGTGTCGAACATTTATTAACGTTATGGAAGATCATACATTACTATTTGTAGAATAGTATCTACACTATACACCAAAATTTGGATCGGCACAACTCTCACAAACTTGCCGTAAATACTAAATATTTTGTTTGAATGTTTAAGTAACTAAAATAGAATGAAACGTTGTATCTATCACGGGCATAACAGTCGATTACAGCTCTCTGGAAATCAAAGCCCTCCTTCGCCGGGTCTTAAACATTTCCTCGTGCTATAATCTCCTAATTATGCCCTTAATACATAAACAACTATTAATTTCTATTTTGTACGTTGGAAGGTCGTGTTTTCTTTCACACCAGATACTTTTACAGAACAAAAAACTACACTAAAATATTTCAATTTGAATGTAGTGAGCACACAATATAACAGAAATAATTTAAGTTACAATTAAAATACGTACGCGAAGTATAACCAAGTATATATTTAAATAGTTAGAATTTACATCTTACTAGCTTGTGCTAATTAGAATTTTGGAAGGTAAATGCCGTATATAAACCTCGACAGTAAACCTAAAAAAGCTTCGTAAAGCAAATTCTTTGCAGGTCTAAAAAATTCTAAACTAAGCTCAGCTTGCAGAATTACCGAGAATTTTTATATTTTTATTATAATACTGTATTTTGAATGGAGAATAAAGAATCAAAGCTAATGACTGTGAATGCTGATATTATTACCAGATCCAAGTCTATACTAACTTGGCTAATACAATGTAACGGTAATTGCATACTGCAAAAGTTATTTGAAACAGTTTTACTTAATTCTATCGTTTCTAACTAGTTTTGGTGCTTCAAGTTTAAAGAATAGAGATGAAGTGAGATTAAATTTAGCTATTGGATAAGAGAAACTTCTGATTAATTAAGTTTAAAAATAACTAATACATTAAGAGAATATTACTTTGGCCATTTTCAAAACTTAAATCCCACGAGTGTGGTTAATATCAATAGCGAAGGTCAGAATATACTTTGAATTTTAAATAAGTTGTATAAATCAAAATGATTTTGCATAATAGAAGCATTTGTATAAGTCTATAAAAAAAAACGGATTAGTCCAACGAGTTACGAGTTACACAAATCAAAATGTATTCCATTTCAAAATTATCATATTATTTTATTGAACTCTACCTAAAATGGAAGGATGTAAATTTTTATCTTGTTTATAACTTTTGTAAAACTTAATATTAGAATTAACTAAAATAAATCCACCTACACAAACTTTTGTAACAAAGCCATGCAAACACAAATTTGGTTTAACTTCTTATTACCAAAAAGGCCTTTAAGCAAATCGGGAGGTGAAATTATAGATGCAGGGTTCTTCAAAAGGAATATAATGCTTTAATAATAAAATAACTTATTAAGTATACATACATTTTAATCTTTTTCCTTTAATATCATTCTAAAATGTTTCTAGAAGTTTACGAAAACTTAACAACCCTGACAACATTTTGTTAATCACTCTTACTAAAAGTTTCTCAAATACCAGAAACTACCTTTAAAAGTTTTAAACAGCTTATCCTAAAACTTTATTTGGAGAAAGTGTTTTTATGTTAACTGCGAATTAATAAAAAAAAAAACAAATAAAGGATATGCATTTAAGAGCAAGATAATAAAAAATAAATACTCAATTTCTAAATGTGTAATTTTCACTTCGCATTACAAGTAAATATGAAGTTAGAAAGACACATGCATCATTCGTTTCTTTATTTCCAAAATATACAGTAGGTTCATAAATAGATATCAAAAGTGATATGGGTCAGAAAGCTTTCCGTTCGTAAAGACAAACGACTTGAATGCCTAGAAACCTCAGAGGGCATTTCTTAACACAAGTTCGTAACCTTGTCATTATAGGAGTACAACATAACCGCATTCTAGCTAAATTTAATATTTTAATATACCCATTAGTAACATCAATCTTACATCACAAATACTGTAGCAAGAAATTTCTTCTGTGTCTAGTATTATTATGTTTACATTTTCTTGTTAAGCATTCACCGACAAATAAAGTGGCGTCTCTTAAGTGTAAGCATAATGATGAATTTAATTTTTTGGTTATTTGTAATCTCTAGCTATAATCTGTTCTTGCAGTTTACATAGAGATACCAATGCAACAAAAGCAATCACGTTAGAAATATCTTCTGTTGCTGTGTAATAAGATTTCATTATTACGAATTATATATCTATAGAGTTGGTAGTAGGGAGACATAAATTGCGTTGCAGCTACTTTTAATAATTTTGCTCAGAAATATTATAAAAACGATATTTACTTAAGTGATATTTGTAAAACTGTATAGAAAACACGACCATTACATAAATTTATTTCATCCCAAAGTTACTCAAGTACGAGATTATTAGCACCAAGCTTTACGTACTGTCCCAAAAGGACCAGAGCACAATGCTCACTAACCATAACGCCCATAACCATTTAAACCTCAACTCAAGTCAGGACGTCCAGCTTTAAATATAGACATAACGGTCATTCCAACGGCCATGCGTCATCTACTTGTCATATCGCCCAACATCAGTCACAACCCAGTTAATGCACAAAACGCAGCACAGAAGTGGTTGGAACCACCAGCCGGCCAATACCTGGGGATGCCCAATGTTCCCACGTTCGTTGCAGTGAAAAAAGACCATCTCTTATATAACATTCCCCCAACATCTATTTGGAGCTTGTTGCTTATCTTACATAATATGTAATAATCATTAATTCCAATTATGACTACTGTTTTGTGACTAGAATATCAGTACACTCAATACGTTTTGCTGCCAAATAATTAGTCTAAATGTAACAGTATCAAGACTTAAACTTTGTAGAGGATTCAAAATTCGTATCCTTTTGTAATAGAAATATTCTGTTTATATTTTACGTTTCAATATATATCTATCGTTCTCAGTGAAAGGAGTGCGTGTTATCGAATACTAATTTTATCAAACGTATAAACTATGAAAATGAATTCTTGCAAATAATTATTACAAAAGTGTGTATTGGATTTCAAAGAAAGGCTAATAAAGGTTGAATTAGTTTTGAGAGATTCTCAAGTAAGGTTCATTTGTTCTTAGAACTTTGCGTTAAATCCTGATCATTACAAAAATTGGAATGTTCACTGTTTAAATACGGTCTTGTTAATAATTCCGTCAAAAAATACACGAAAGTAGTCCTCAGTGGGTAAGTTAGGAGGTTTAAGGAATATACAGTGTGGAAAAAAGTATGGACTACCTCTAATAATTTGGTAGTTGTCAGCTTTACGAACAACGCTCGAACATGTCAATTTAGGTTTTCACTTTCCCACATTCTGATAGAATTCACCTGTAAGATTTCTTTCAAAGAAAATTGATCCTAATACTCTATCTTTCAATATGCCGACTCACTCATTAACTTTCCGAGTTGAATAACAATGAACCTGAATCCAATGTGGATTTTCTTTGGAACAATATTAACAATTATGCCTGTTTACAGTAATGTTGAGGTAAAAAAATTGCTTCATCTGAGAATAAAGTATTAGCGGCAGTTTTCATCTTGATTACAAATTGGTTGCATGATTGCAGGCTTCGGTCGAAATCATCCTCACTTAATTCTTATACTGGGCACACCTTATACGGGTGCTCAATTGTTGCCGACTGGCACTAAGCGGATTTTCTTTAACAGCCAATAGGGCGTCAAATTGAACATTTCCATCTACCTTCGACTTTACATTTTTGGTCAAATTTTTAACGTTAACGTTAACGTTTTTAACTTTATATTTTCTTAAAATCTAGCAAACGGTAGATTGCAGAATCGGCTTTCTATCTGGATGAAATTTAATTGAAAAGTTGACGTACCTCGTTAGTAAATCTGCGACGATAATATTTAACCGTACGACTGGCATCCATTTTTGTTTGTGTTTGGCTTGTCTAAGCTTACTATGACCAAAACTACTTTTGCAACGGCAGTGAGATATCGAATCTCTTTTCCACCATTGGTGTTCAGGCCAAGAAACTGAATGTAGGGGAAGGCATTGAATGACAAAGCCTTAGCACCATCTTAGTCAAGAAACAGTTTAGTGAGATGGAGTAAATTTAAGATAATTTCCATAATTGAACCCCCGCCATTGTGAAACGGCGTGACATAATCGCACAAAAATCTAGGAACGTACTAAGTTAAACAAAAGCTTTCAAATGCCATATATTGTCATTTAGCAAAAATGTCGATGACGTCATATTTTTCACAGATGCCAAAAAAAACCAAATGAATTCTACCCGAAAGTAGGAAACTGAAAAATTAAATTCACGAGCGTTTTCCATAAAACCTGAAAACTACCAAATTATTAGGGGTAGTCCACACTTTCCACACTGCATTTAACTCTAATATGTTCTAAACCGCTTTGAATATATTACTCAACTATAGTGGGTACTAATTTCGTAAATAAGTACATTGTTTCCAAGAAAAATATTTTGTTGCTGTTAGTAACTAGTTTATTAAATAAGAGAATTTTTATCATTTAAAAAATGTTTAAGTTTCAAAACGAGTTCGTTACTGGATTGTGAAAAATTGGAATTATGCAAATCTTGTTTTAGTTACTAATGAATATATGCATACGCAAAATATCTTTTATAATAACCGAGATATGACACCCTCGCCAATTTTCAATTTCGCCCTGTATCTTTAAAGCTAAAAATGTTAGCAAAAATTTGTTTATGTCATCAATTTATCTCAAAAATCGAGCACAGGAAAGCTGAAACTACAAGTCGCTAGCTATCATATTAAGATATTTACCCATTTAATCCCATCGAAATGTGGACATCCTGTACATGGACATGTACGTGACAAACCCAGAACTGGCTGCCGAACATTCAATGCTGACACACAATTTGACCCTTTATTGAGAGCTGTTGAGGAAAATCCATATTGTAGTTCCCGTCAGAGTGGTTTGGAAATGAATGTAAGTCATGCCACAGTGCTTAATGTTTTGCATAAACATACATTTCACCCTTACAAAGTTACATTGACACAAGAATGATCAGAAGATGATTTTGACCAACGGGTGCAATTCTGCGACGAACTGCAATTACGTTACATGTTTGTTAAAAATATTATTTTTTGGATGAAGCTACATTTTGCCTTAATGGTATGAACGTTTGGGCAGGCACAGTAAGAAACATAATTTTTTGGATGACAGCTTTACTGGTGCCAGGTATTTGCATTTTTATAAAAAGGTTTGATTCCAACATTGACTGCTCTATACCCAAATCCAAATGAACCAGACATATCTGACAGCAGACTTTGGTGTGCCTCCTCATTACGCTCTTCCTGTTCGCGTTTACTTTAATCACTTCTTTGCGCAACGATTGGTAGGGCGGCCTGAGGCTATATAGTGGGCACTTCGTTCCCGGACCTCGCATCTCTTGATTCCTCCTTGCGGGGTTACCAAAATTTATAGCAATAAACCTCAAAACCTAGAAGATTTGAATGAACGGATTCGGCAGGGAATGCACAATATCAAGCCGGTAATACTTAACAGAGTACAGAAATAATTTATTTTTAGATTAGGACATTGTCAAAGAGTTAAATAATAGGCAACAAAATGTAAGTCGTGCGGTAAAACAAATTGTCTCGAACTTGAGATCGATGATGAATTTAAATCTGGTTTGGCACACAGAATTTTACTTAAGTGCTGTATATGTGGATTTGAAGCAAGCTGTATAACCTCCAATTGTGTAAAGAATAAATATGAAGTGAATACGAGATATGTATATGCATACACTTAGGTCTATTGGCATGGGATTGGAATCAGGTAGAATGTTTCCGCAGTGATGAATCTGGCACCACCGAACACTAGGATAGTGACAGTAACTTCTTTCGATATTGGAAAAGTATTGGATTTTGAATGCTTCAGCAAGTATTGGGCAAGTTGTGTACAAAATCCTACCCAAACATACCAAGAACAGATGAAAAATCATAAGAATTCTGGAAAGTGTTTAGCTAATTATGCCGGTTCTAGTGGTGGCATGGAAGTAACCGGCGCTAAAACTTTGTGTGTTCGCTCGGAAAGTAAGCTAGGCCTTCGCTATACCCGTTATTTGGGAGACGGAAATTCAAAAGGTTTTTCTGCAGTTTTAGAGGATAAGCCTTATGGGGATGATGTAACAATAAGTAAACTTGAGTTGGAACCAGATTAAGGAGGCTCAAGCGTGACATTAAAGGAGTGAAGCTGTCAGATGGAAAGGGACTGGGAGGTAAGGGTCGCCTAACTGATGCAAAGATTGAACAGCCCCAAGTTTATTATGGTAAGGCAATACGTGGTAACGTAAGTAGTGTAGAGGACATGAGACGAACAATACGGGCCATTTATTTTCATCGCCTTTCAACAGATGCACCGCCTCAACACCAATTATGTCCACCTGGTCCTGAATCCTGGTGTAAGTTTAACAAAGCCAAGGCTTTAAAACTTGCTTACAAACACAAACATTCTCTTCCCAGTCCTGTGATGACAACCGTACAACCAGTCTTCTCTGCGCTGTCCAGACCAGATCTTTTGAAGGGTTGCACGCATGGGAAGACGCAAAATCCTAATCAGAGTTTCAATAACATTATCTGGAAAAGTATTCCAAAATCTGTGTTAATGATGCTGTTATCTGCTTCAATGAAGGGTGTCTTGGAAAAGCCAATGTTTTAGAACGACTAGGAATTAGTCCAGGGAAATATATGCTTAGCGCTTGCAAACTGCGATACTTAAAGAATGAAGAAAGCTGACAGATAAGCTCAAGAAGAAAATAAAAAAAAGGAAGTATTGAAAAGACTAGCCAAAAGGAAAGGAGAAGATGATGAGAACAATGAGTACCGTCCAGGAGGGTTTTAGTGGAAGTTTAATACATGAAGGAGTCATGAACTTTAAACTGTGCTTCTCGAATCATTCAAATTTTGATATTTAGGTATAGATAGGTTGAAAAGTGTTAAAGCTAGAGACTTGAAACTTTGGATACATCATCCTAGTCACTTGTTGAGTAGGTTAAACCTAAATTTAGATAATAATAGTTAATTTAAGTATCACAAAAAAATATATGTATATTTTTAAAATTTGTGTAAAAAATAATAGATCTTAAAACTTTTACAAATCCATAATATATTTTTTTTATTCTAAGTTAAACTGGTTTAACATGATGGGGTAGATGTGTTTAGTACGTATATACAAAATTACCTTGATATCTTTAATAGTTTTTATTTTATATGTACCTAAAGTTTATAAGAATCCCCTTAAAATAAGAAATTTTCGAATTGAATAGAATTAATAAAAATAGATTCTGGAATGACTTAGTAGCTATACCATGGTATACCCTTTTTGACATTGCCGAAGTAGATGATAAATTAGAATTTTTCAACAATAGTTTGTTAAATTTATTTAGTATTCATGTTCCTTTAGTAACGCAGTTTCAATGTGGGCCGTACACCCCGTGGATGAGTAATAATATAAAGCTACTAGTCAACTTGCGTAAAAAAGCCCATTTCAAATTTAAAAAATCTAAAAATATTCCAGATTGACGATATTATCAACAGTTACGCAATTACACAAGATTCGCAGTCAAACAAGCATGTTTTAAATCATACTTGTCGCAATGGAAATAAAAAAAACATCTGTGGAATGAGTTAAAAAAATACGATATGCATCCTATTCTTGCGGCATTAAACAACCTTAACTCAATAAACAACCATTTCTTAAGTGTACAAAATGATGCACTTCCTGATAAAGATCTTAATTTTTACAATAGTTATATTAGAAAAGGTATTAACGGCAATTTTAATTTTACTGAAGTGACAGAAAATTAAATTTGTATGGTGCTCCCTTCAATTTCATCAAATTCAGTAGGAGGGATCGGTTTTGTCGCCCTTTTTAGGAATAGGCTGGACATTTGCCAACTTCCACGATGAGGGAAACTCTCTAGATGACATGGAGGTCGAAAAGAGTTTGGACAATACAGGTACTAGCTCGGGGTAGCATTTTTTAAGGACAATAGCTGGAATATCGTCAGGGCCAGTCGCCTTGCGTGGGTCAAGTTTATTGATGATTGATTCCAGGAGCTTGTAAAGAAAATGGATTGGTTTAATAGCGTATGGGGTAGATTTGGGCGACGGCACAGTATTACCAGAATCATTGAGACATGAATTTGATGCAAAGCAATCGACAAATAGGTTGGCTTTTTCAGCTGGATGAGTTAATACAGCTCTGTTGCGAGACGCCATGGGAGGAAAAGAAGATGTACTAAAGTTTTTACTGATGGCTTTAGTTAATGATCAAAATTTACGACCACCCAAAGGACATGAGACTAATTCTTTGCATTTACGTTCCTTCTAACATCTTTTTGGCTTTGGTGATGATGCTTTTACGGCAATATAGTTGGCGTGATTTTCGATACATTTATTTGGTTTCCATTTGATATACAGTTTATGCTTTTGCGATAATTCATCAGTGCAAGCTCTATTAAACCAGGGTTGGGAACCGGCATGACCTACACGATGATGTTTTTTGGAAATGTATAACTCCATGCCCATCAGGATAACCTCAGTTATTGAAAGATCATTTTTTTAAGAAGAGGTCATTTAAAGCAATATTCACGCCAGGGGAAGGTTGCAAAAAAATCTCGCAGTTCGCTCCAGTTAGCTGATTTAAAACACTACATAGTCCTATCTGTTTTTCGATTAACAGTGGGATTGGGTACAGAGGAAGTTATTTCGATTAGGTAGTGGTCTGATTGACCAACTGGGGAAAGGACTCTTGATTTATAGACAAGTGGGTTAGTTGCAAGGAATAGGTCCAGGAGATGTGGAGTATGGTTAGGGTTATCAGGGCTTCTGGTTGGTTCGGAAATGATTTGTGTGAGATCACAGGATACAGCAAATGCTTCTGCACTATGACCTGCGGGATTAGTAGTAGATGAAACATGAAGCCAATTGGAATTGTGGGCATTACAATCTCCCAAATTTGAAATATCGCAAGATGGAAACTGTGATAAGAAGTAGTCTATTTTCAGACTAGGGTAATCAAAAACATCTTTGAAGTTGTTATCATTGGGAGACCTATACAAACAACAGTAGAATTTCACAAGTTGGGGCCCAGAATGTTTGAATCAAATCGCGTCAAATTTGTTGTTTTCCAAAATGGAAATCCTCTTACAACCTACGTTGTCCTTGGTATACGCACATACGCCGCCTTTAAGGCGAAAGCCAGAGTGGAAGTTGTATCTGGGAAATTGCAGGTCAGGCGAATCAGTGGTTCCAGGGGAAACATGTGTTTTTGATAAAAACAGAATGTCGGTTGCACTTGTTCAAGGTGTTGGTGAACAGCATTAAGATTCGACCTGATACCACGTATGTTGCAGTAATGAATCCGGATGTTGGTACTTTCGATGACCGAAGTCGCTAGAGTCCTGCACTCCCGGGCATCCGAATGGGGCAGAATTTTATTCCTGGCAGATCTTGCTCTTCTTAGTCTTCATTTTGGCGAATTTTTGTCTGCCCCAAAATCCTTGGGACGGACCGACGAATCGATGTGAGAGTGTGGGTGTCTCGCCTTACTCACCTGGGGTATAGCATCTGTTTTAAAACTCGTGATTTTAAGGGTTGAGCCGTTAAAACGTCACGCTTAGCAAATGCGTATTGGCGAATACATATGGAATAAAGGAAAAATTGACCGGCAGCCCTTACCGAGATCCGAAAATTCGAGCACCAATATTAAGGAGCCCATGGAACATAGTATAATTTATAATTTCATATTAAGTGTAAAATCAAAGAAAAAAAATGGGTTCGTGTACGTCTGATATTCAGTATAATGTTTTATGATTTAAGTCACAGGTTTTATTAATAACATTATCCTTTATCTCAAACGATTTATTTTAGTGTTTGCAATAAAACTATTTACAAAAGCCAAAAAATCCCGAACCCCGAATACATTTAATCCGGCTCTGGGATTAAACAAAAACGCCTAAAAATCTGTTTCAACGTGGCATAAACAAGGGCACGATCTCGACAATTAATTTTGCATTACATTTTCGAATTCTGCTTTAAAATATAAATATCGATAAAAAATATATTAATTACTGCATCATAATTTCCATGCGGATAGATTTACTACAAATTTTCACAAACAAACTAATTACATTACTATTCTCTGAAGTTTTAGAGTTAACAGAATATAGTAGAGAATAAATTGCTACAGCTTAATGCACAAACACGTTCTTGCAACAAATGTTAAATTGCAGTTCAGATGGGAGGAATAATTTTTGATTAGTTAATTTTTGGTAGCACTATTTTTACTTTTCTACTATCCACATACAGCGTATTCATAAAGGAACGTCTCTTATTTATATTATATATATATATATATATATATATAAATGGTGTATAAAAAAGCATTGCAAACAATTTTAGCTCAAAATTGAATGTAAACAAACCCAAATAACAGACACACTTTCACTGAAATACTAAAATAATGACTTTGAGTGCTTGTGGGGGATATATTACGCTTTGCAGGTTTATAATATACTGTATTCTATTGATGTGCTTATTTTTGCTGCCCAATTTCCGATTTTCTTTATCACAACGTGGTTTTTACGGTCGGCTGAAAAGTTCGTAGGCTAACATAGTAAAACAAATTTTTTTGGTGAAATTCTATTTTATTATTCAACATAGTTACCTTCGGGGGCGATACAACGATTATAGTGGTTATGCAATTTTTCGATACCATTTTTATAGTAAGATTTCTCTTTAGCCTAAAAATAAGGTCCCCGTTTCAGCGAGCATCCTTTTGAGGTCTGCCAACAGGAAAAAGTCACTGGGGGCCAGATCAGGAGAGTACGGTGGATGGAGAAGCAATTCTTAGCCTAATTCATGCAATTTTGCCATCGCTTTCATTGACTTGTGACACGGTGCATTGTTTTGATGAAACAGCAGCTCTTTTTCAAATGGGGCCGTTTTTCCATGATTTCATCTTGCAAACGTACCAACAACGCTATGTAATAATCACTGTTGATGGTCTGGCCCTTTTCAAGGTAATTAATGTATATTGTACCATGCGCATCCCAGAATACTGATGCCGTAACCTTGCCAATCGACTTTTGCGTCTTTCCACGCTTTGGATTCGGTTCATCGCTTGCAGTGCGCTCGGCTGACTGTCAATTAGACTCTCGAGTGTAGTGATGGAGCCACACTTCACCCATCGTCACATGTCGATAGAACAATTCGTTTCTATTACGGTTTAATACCGCTAAACGTTGCTCCGAATCATCGAAATGTTGTTGCTTTTGATCGATTGTGAGCCCGCGCGGCACCCACTTTGCACACAGCTTCCGCATGTCCAAATATTCATGCACAATATGTCCAACACGCTCTTTTGATATCTTGAGGGACTCAGCTATCTCGATCAACTTTGCGGTTATTCATAATTATTTTGTGAATATTTTCGCCCGTATCAGCCTCTCTCGGGCGTCCACTGCGGTTGATTTTCCTGGTGCAGAGTCCGGATAATTTTTATCAAGTCAAGCTTTGGCTTCAACAGTATCTTTTTCGATGATAACGCAATGCTTCATTAACTTACGAGATTATTTTTATCCATTTTTTAAAATTAACGAAAGTTGCTTAACTCACAATGCTATATCTTACGAACTAATTATCCGAGAGCTGTCAAATTTATACACGTATCGTTTGAAGGTCGGCCACTGATGATGATAGCGTAGCTATCGAAACGCGTTAGGTGTTTTTTAATTTTGTGTGGTACGTGGGTGTATTTTGTTTGAAATAGATGCAGAAAAGGAATACAGTTCTGACTTATGGATTGGTGATTCTATTATAACAAGTCGAAAAGAGGAGTAAATTGTCAAACAAAAGTATCCAAGATTAATTATCACACCAAAAACATATTTTAATTATTTTGAAAATATTACTAAAACGTGATATTATTAATTTCAACATAGTTATAATCATTATAAAAGTTTGGCAAGATTTTGTAATATAAGTAGCTCTTCAGAAATTAATCTCAGTAGCTTGCTGATCCTCTTGAGAAAGATTGCTCTTTGCATACATAATTTAGTAACTAAAACATTTTCCTGCATACCTGAGTAATATAATGAAATTAATAGTGAACAATTTCGCTGTATAATTTATTATGAGTACAATTCAATTTTTTTGTAGTAAGACAATGTTTGTGCCAGAACTAACGCTTTACACGAGTGAAGAGGACATTAGATTTACGTATTTTCAGCCTAAGTGAATAAAATTTGATTGATTGGTACGTAGACGATGACGGTGCAATCACAACCGAATGAATTCATTTTAGTGAATTTGTACCGGTTCAGTAATGGTAATGATCAAAGGCTGAGCTCATACTCAGTTTCAATGCATTGTTCCGCATGAATGTTATAAATAAGGATTGACATGCTTCGCTGGAAGTTCTCAATTTATACCATCCGTTAAGGCGTCTATTTCCAAACATCGGAAATGTGACAGTTGTTCCGCACAAAACTTAAATTCGTAAATTTTACTCGTGCATATTCCTTGAAACTGATTTTATGTGTATACCTTTTTTAGTATAAGTGAAAATCCATGTCTTGGAAATATATTTGTAACTCTGATATATTTAGCATAGTCTATAAAATTTATTCCTTGAATGGAAAACTTCTTTTTACTTCCATTATTAAGAAAGGATCGTTTGTAGTTTAATTTATTTTGCGATTGACAGTATCGTCTTTCATGTTTACCAAACGCGATCTGACAAGTCACCAATTCCTTCCATACAATTTTTATTGATCATCTATAAACTAAAACTAATTCAATCATCAATCTTCCATGTTTGATTAGTCTTTAAAAATGTATCCCAGAATTTTGATCCATTAAAAATGACATAAGAGTATGTCAAATATATTTGCACATTCGTTTTCACATAAAGTAGATGTATTTGATTAATTACCAAGTTACCAAGTACTTAAAATAATAAACTTTGTCCGTTAGACTTTTTTTTTGGAGCAAGTTGTATTCATATTAGCTTGAAAGATTTCTTTACGAATATTTTAAGTTTATATAAATACAGAACTCCAAATATGTTGAATTATGTAACTCGAGTGATTAAATATCTTAGTAAAAATAACAATATGGAACGGCTCATTAAAATTATTCATGGCTATTCTCAACATTTCATCTTATTGTCGTATTATTATTACCATGTCATTAGGGATATACCTTAGTGGTAAAACACTCACCATTGCAGGTAGCGGACTGCGAAAATTTTATTATTGCAACAAACATTTTTTTTAAATCGAAATTGTTGCCGCGATAGGAAAGTTAATTAATGGGGTTTAATATATTTTGTTAAATATTAAGTCGTTATTTGAGCATGGTTTTCGGGATATTTTATTTTGTAACTAATATTTGGCTAACGGTTGAAAAACATATTTGAGGTTTGACTAGCAGGTGTACGCTTAAAAGCTGCTTTACTGAAGGGGCGTAACGAATCATTGGAAATTCTTATGCGCACATTCTTGATGTAAAAATGTCACTAGTTAGTATTTAATTACGTCGGTACACACTGCAATCAAAGACGTCTTTGTTTGGTATGTTGAAGCTTGAGATCTAAATGAAGGTCTTGTTACGGACAAATGCATATTTTTAAAATTAAGATGTCGTCCAATAATTATTATGAAACTGTTCCAACATAATAATGTTTTGAAAAATGGGGGTTGATTGCGGGAGTAAATGTAGTTAGTTTGAAATCGGGGGAAAAGTTAGTTTCAGTTAGAGTGTAGATGGAGCCTGATCGATAGGGTTAATTAGATACCTTTATTGTAAACAGTTTGTGTTTAACATAATTCCTGCGTGTACATTTTATTTTGACTTAGCCAACGCTAATTTGTCTTTTCTTTCGGATGTTAGTTTTAATGTCTTTTTCAAATATTAATCTATAAATAACCCGTTTTGAAGTTAAACCGCATATGTTAACGCTTTGTGTCTGTGATGAATTAAAGTAATATATATTCAAGTGTAAGTAGGTATTTTTATATAAATTAAGGTTGGCAGCAAATAATTCTACAACCCTTTTTAACGTATTAGAAATCGAGCATTGTCTTGCAAAGGTATCTCATTCACACGCGGGCTCATTAAGCTGAAATCTGCTAAATTACAGTACATGGCTCCCTCACTATTTGTATATGTATTTGTGTGAATGAGCATTGTTGTTTGTTGTTTATATTTATATTTGTGTAGACGTGGGCCTGGAAAACAGGTACAGGATAATCCTTGGTTACTAATTGTAATGGGCAATTGCCAAGTGGTTGCATACTCCTGGTTTCAGATGACCATTAAACACCTTGAATTTTATTTTCATTGTTGCATAGATGAATGTGTAAACTGAGAAAGCGGCAATGTATTTTTCTAACGCACTCAAACCTGTACATCGGTCATGGTGTTATGATCTGATTATAACTTACCCTTGTAAGGGTTTGTTTAATGAGTTTTTTGTGTCAGTTTGTGAAGTAGAATTGCGAACTAATTTCTCTTTATATGTCATATAATGTAACTTTACGTATGTATTTTGTGCTTTAGTAGTCACTAAATAATTGTGCACGTGTAAATTCCTTGTCTATTTTCTTTTGTCGTTGGCTTTACCTTATTATCACCTGTGCAATTTTACTGTTGTTGTATTTTATATGTACCGTAATTTGCTTAATTGTTTTATGTGCTTATTTACTTAAAGACCGGCATGATTGGTTTTAAATGGCCACATGTTTGGTATTACGATTTTATTCTGATTATTTGTGACACAGTTGTGGATGTGACTACATGTTTTTTTTATTGTATTTATGTGTAACTAAAATACTTTTTATTTATTTTTCTCTAAATTTTATAATTTTGTACGCACTTTAACCTGATTTAATGTTGTTTTGTTATATATTTAACCCTTTCATTGTTTTTTTGTGTTATTTGATTTATTTATGTACTTTTTTATGAATAAAGTGGGTTTTATTGGTGGTTCTTTCCCACAATAGTACATTAACGGGTCGAATCATCATTGCGCAAAGCTCGTTAATTTTAATTTGAGTAGTTTCATTGTTTACATGCCCCATGTCATGCAACACTTACCTCATCCAGCCAAATAGCACAACGTACCTACCACTAGACGGCCAATTCGTTTGAGGTTTGCGAGTAATCAAATAGACTTGTAAATAAATTCTAATGTTGTAATTATTGCCAGGAAAGTCAAAGTAAGGCAAGCAATTAATTTGAGTAATAGTAACATTATTGTCAGTAAAGACAAGATAAATCACTTAGCGAGTGTTTTGTTCTTAAATTTGCATTATTGCGATTCAGTTCAAATTACACTTTTCAAGGTAGGGTACATGGGGGACTCCACATTATGGATTAGTTGTTTACCAATTGCACGTTGTAAAAGGGTATCCAAGTTACTTGACGCCTTCTCATTAATTAGATATGACCCAATAAATTATTAAAACCGTATGTTTGCGTCGATCGATTTAATAAAACATGAAAAATAATTAGGATATATAGTTCAGTAAGGGGTTTTACGCAAGAATAGACCATTTAAGAGTAACTACGTTATTTTTGACAACCAGAGAAAAAAAATATAAAATGAGCCTAGTAAATAGTTTTTGGGTAAACAGGCACATACGTGAAAAAATATTTCATCAAACAGATCCAAACGGAAGCTCATGTATCATGCGCTTAATCACTATTTACTTACAAAAAGCGTAACATAAAGTGTGTCCCGGATCGAGTTTAGAGTAGATACAAAGACCAAAAATATCTTCGTATGAAAGTGCAATGGCCTGTTAAACCAATTTCCTGTAGAGGTCATAAAATTAATTCAAAATGTTAACCATTAGTATTTTAACAATTTTAAGGTATGTATTAAGAATAAAGATAAATGCCATAGAAACTTTCAGGTAAATTTAACCAAAATTAGTGTTTTGTTTGTTTAGACTAGTAAGAATATTTTACCAATATGGCATATTTCCGACTATATCCTAGAATCAAGCAGTAATCGTGTAAATGATCATTTACCCACGTAAAAACTATTTTTGTTCTCTGTAAATCCTACGGATCGTGAGTTTTGATACGCTACTGACAATTTTTAACGTTTCATATAATGTCGTTAACAGTGATAACGAAATGAAAATATTTTACTACGTAAAGATTTGTTTTAAGTGTAAATTGTGCAAAAGTAAAGGTTGAATGTGTACTATTTCATTAAATAAGTTTTCGTTCATAAACTTTCAATTCATATTGTACAATAGAAACTTTTATAAAGAGTCAAGTAACGATTAGGATTTCATAAATGTTGTGGAATTACATAAAACCTACTGGTGAAAGTAGTAGGGACAGTTTAATTATTGTTTCAATACTATATAATTTCTTTTATGTACAATGTGGCGGTGTGAAAATGTAAACATTCACCATTATTACACATATTTAAAATATTTATCTTTTTGAGTTTTTTAAGGTGTATTTTTGTATACGTTATACAAATCTAAATGTTTCGATAACACTTGCAGCTATTTTCGTCAGTAGTAATACAATCTTTGAGAATTGTTTCAACATCTGAAACAATTTTGAAAGACAGTATTACTACTGACAAAGTAAGTGTTATCGAAACGTTTCGATTTGTATAACATACACAAAAATATACCAAATAGATAAATATTTCGAATAAATGCTTCCACTAACTTAAAGAATTTAATAGCATTGATTAAAAATTATTATTATACTGATTTAATAGTATTGAGTTTAAAAATATAAGCTTAGATTTATGAGTAAAATTATAGCTTTTTGCTAAATTTTTAAAGAGACGTTAAAAGAGTCCTGGACCTCTTCACTTTGTATCGAAGATGCAGTGACATCACTTACCGCATCTGAACAAATTCCCTGCAGATTTTACTATTGGTGATATTAAAATTTATACGGGCAAATGCTATCCCTTACGATCACGTCACAATTTTAGTATAAAAGGAGATCTGACAGTGGGAATAGTCTTTATGTGATTCCCAGGCGATTGGCGATTTTAAAGTAGCTACGACGTAAGCCTATGTTTCAGTGGGGTCGAACATGAGGATTATTTTGGCCAGTCTCGAGCTTAATTTTGAGCTACTTGTTTGAGATAACCGAAATAAACATTGTGTGCACAGGTTCTGTAAATTAATAGACGACGGAATAGTTATAATAATTTGATTCAAGCATTCCAATTTGTAGTGTGTTTTCGACAGTTTTAGTAGAAGAAAAAAAGAACTAAAGTATATCGCCAAAATAATTAACGTGCCTAAACGTTTATTTCGTAAATAAAAGAAAAATGAGGAATTAAATGTTAACCCTTCATTAACCTGCAGTGTTAAGGGCTACCTATGTAGAATAAATTGTATTAAGCAACTCGTGCCAAAAATATTTTGCGAGATAAAAATAAGTGGAAGACTTTTAGATACTCAAACAAAATATCTGTGGCATTATCAATATTTAGTGACGAAGAAACACTCGACATACATAAACAGGGAGGCGTAGAAGTAGGTGTTTAACGAGCTATTCCTCGCCGCTTATTCGCTTATATACTAACATATTGCCAACTAGTTTCACTGTTTCAGATAATCTTGAAGGAATAGTGATAGGAATAGAAAAGGTAACGTAATATGTTGATTTTGATAATTGGTTTGGCAAACAGTGGCTGAAGATGAGAAATCCGCTTTGATCTGAGTCATTCTGAAATTAAATATATTGTTTCAGTCCTTGTTTGAATGGACCGAACTGTGCCTTGGGACATAATGTGAAGGAAAAAATCAACCTAGATATCTAACTAAATTCCTAATGACGAATCACGCGGGAATGCATTTTGGTATACCTAATCTTGGAATTACAAAAAATAGCATATATAATGCGGCACTGGGGAATCTTTTAACATTCACTCGCGTGATTAAAAATACTCGTAGTTCCTTAGTGGGTTCATATATAACCTACTATTATAACGGGGTGTCGTATCCATGTTTTTTTAAATATTTGCATTAAGTGTATCACAATTACTTTTTTTATTAAAGTAAATACCAATATCAAACCAACTTATTTTCAGAGGATTCGTGCTATATTTAATTTAAAAAAATTACAGTTCATATTCTTTGTGATTTGGTGTTGTAACAGCATTAATTTTTAAGGGTTACCATTTACACTCACTTTAAACATATTTCAATCTAGGATAGCTCGAGATGTCATTTGGACGAACTTTCCACTAGATTTACTTAATACAATTTAATATTGGGCAGTATTTACGAGATTACAAAAAAATTTCAATTAACATTCAAAGTTGTCATTACACGCTCAACTGCAAGGACTACGCACATAATGGGAATACCGTTGTAATTATTATCAATAAATTAATTAATGCTCTTGAATCAATTACTACACGTTACGTTGACAATGATCACGATAAATAAATATACTAAGTTGATTATTTTATTTGACTATTATTGCTCATTAGATAGTAATAAGGGTCTATGTGAAATATACGAGGTGTGATTACATCTCGCGAAATTATTTAGTTATGCAAACAACCGGTGGTACTATTTTTAAAGTTTAATAACTATATTCTAACAATTCTTGGTTTTTGAAATTTAAAGTGAATATTAAGAGTTTCAAGTGGAAATTGCGTTACTATGTTACCCAAGAAACATTTATCTTGTTTTATACGATCATTAAGGATTCTTAACAGAGAAATGTCGATCGTAGTGGTGCTGATGACATTAGTTATACTAGATAAGTTTGATTTAAAACTAAAAGTGAATTTTCAGATTTAGGACATCTTGCTACGAACCACGACCATCCTCAGCTAATTCAGTCGGCAATTCGCTCATCTTAATAAACCTACGCGTCACCTAGTGTGAATTACTCGTGTAACAAACTATAGCATAGTGGCATTGTTTTATTGTTTTTTTTTACTGTAAGTTAAATTAGCCACAACTCCAGTGTTCTAAATTTTTCAAAATACAAAAAATCTAAAAATATCCGGTGTTTTTTGGCATTGTATAACAAATTAAACTTCAAATCTCAAGAGCAGTGCCACACGGGCAGACGTCAAAATTATGTTGCAGCATAAACAAATACAATCCCCACGTTGGGTACCAAAATTATGTTACATGATCAAACCGCACTAGGCGTTGTGAAGCCTTACCGGGTAAACGGGTTGCCAAGCTACATGCAGTGGAAATGGGCGGGCTCGATATACTACGTAAAATGGTTGAGATTTATATTCAAAATCTTGCACTTACCATAAAAAAACAGATAGCAACGTTCAATCCGGGAAAAATAGTCTCTAGGTGCCACGACAATATAAAATTTCATTTAAACTAAATAGTCGTAGGCGAGTTGTTAAGCTAATTCTACTTGATTGTGGAAGACAGTATTGTAGCCTACTCGATAAAATCATACATAATTCAGTGGCATAACATTTGCACCAACCTACATTATAAAGACACAAAAAAATTCTTGTGCAAACTTACGTTTATATGTTATCAAAAATACGTCCCACGCACAACATAAGACTGCGTCAAAATAATCATAGAAATCAAACCACCGAATATTTCAGTGGATAATTTTGTTAGGTACACAACACAAAAATTATTCACTCACATCTTATTAGCGTCACTGTTGACTGTATCCGTGTATTTACAATTGATTAATGTGGCTATAATTTGCATCTATTGTAGACACACTCCATTTTGACAGACAGTACTTGGTGTCCTCAGTGACTTGCACGCTTGAGTAACTTCAGTTTTATTTTCCGAAAACTCTATGTACCAATAGATGACACCTAACTGGGTGGGACAAGACGTGATCGATTAAGATTTTGTTAACGGGTTTCCGGCATATACGTTGCGCGTGGTGCATATTTTAATCCACTACGAGGCATAAACAGTATTTACTAGATGCGTCATATGCGCATTCAATTTTTTCCTGCTAATTTTAAATATGAGAATAATTAACTTTATCACTTTTCTATGTAGGCCGTATTCAAGGAAGAATGTGTCTCTCCGGTCAATGTTTCATTAAGCTATTAATGTTCAAAGGCGTGGCCTTGGAGCTTTGTGCCAATAACCTTTCCAAAACTGCTGAGTGTTGCTCTATTAAAAATTTGAAATTTAGTGAAAATAAACCAAAGCCAGCCAAGATTTTCAAACATCTTGAATGGAAAATTGTCCTCCAGAGCGAAAATCTCTAAACGGGGGTGTAGTAATTACGAGTGTAGTGATACTCAAAACCTTCCCCACAATGTTTAATGACTAATACTTAAAAAATGGTGATAACTAGTTTCGACATAATTGCCATCTTCAGATTTTAAACTATTATATAAACTGATATCATGTATATAAAACTAATAAATACATGCAATATTCATCAAATTTAATGAAATTGATAAAAGACAAAACAAAAGTTGGAATGATATTAAATCGCAAAAGCGAAAATTATGTAACATCTAAATACGTGTTGAGATACGTATCGGCTGAAACATTTAAACTACCTTTTACCTAAGCTTCCATCAAAGGTAAGTTTAAACGAACGAAAATGAACAAAATATGCTTTAATATACCTAGGTTCTAGAAAAACTATTGAAGTTAATTTTAACAAATTAAAAGTCTTTAGAGTTAACACCTTGTTGATATAACTTGTCCTTTTTAATATTACTACTGTCAGCTTTAGTGCATATGAGATTATTTTGTTTACATTTCTTTGTAACCTTTCTAACTAATTTGAAGTTGAACTTGAAGAGGTTTAAGAGTTTAAGATATAAGTTTTTCTCTCAAAATTAAGAAATTTATATCATCTAACCAACATATTCCTAGAATCCTTTAATATTCATTTTTCAAAGCTACTTAACATGAACTCTAGTTTTCCTCTTTTGTATGCTCTCCCACAACCCGATGGGACCTATTGTTGGTTACAGAGGGACTCCCGTTTCTAAAATGTCTAAGTGGCTTAATAATATATTGAGATCGAATCTCAAATATCATTTTCCTTATTCCATCAGCAACTCAAGTGATTTAGCATATTCTCTAAAAAGCTTACATTTTAAAGATTCTGTTACAGTTAACTTGTTCCCTAGCGTTCCAAGCTTAGAGTGGTTAGACCATTATCTTAATGACTCACAGATATCAAACAAAGAATGCTTTTTCATCCTAGACTGCCTTAATCTTCATCATAACAAAAAGTTTACATCTAAAAAAGAAGTTGACAATGATGTCAATTTCTTTGATTTAAATTTACCTCCAACAGATCAGTGTTTGCAGGAAACCAACTACCATTGACCACGTAATTTATTACAACTCCATCCATCCGTTGAATCATAAATTGGCTGCGAGGGAACGTTTTAATTCAAAAGATGATACTATTTTCGAAATTGCAAAGAGTAATGGTTATCCTAGGAAACTAATTCAAAAATTATTGTATAAAATATCTTATTCTTTTCGAACTAAAGACTACACCAGACTACATAGACAATCTCATTGAAGACCAAGTCCTTTTTTAGATATCTTCCTCAAATAGGTCCTGCCTTTTTTCAGTTTGCATATATCTTTAAACAACTCCTTTAACAATAAAAACAACCTCAAATCTTCATTGATGAAGACTAAGAACAAAGCGGGTAGTCTTTCTAATCAGCGGTTTATAAATAAAAATGTGATTCTTGTCCATGCAATTACATAGACCAAACTTGATGCCCTTTCAGAAATAGATTCTCAGAACACATTAACTATATTAAAAAGAACAACCAAACATTACAAAAATCGGCCTTTGCATATCACTTATTAACTTTGATCCAGATAACTAATAAAGGGAAAAAAACTCGAATTTTTAGAGATATTAGAAATTCATAAATAATATGAGAAAGATCCTAATTCTAATTTCACTCTGTACAACACTTGCAGCTAACTTTTCTCGTGATGAACAGCTTTATCTCAACTTTTCTGTGTATTAGCTTCATTAATTAACTTTTCCGATTTTCTGTAAATATTAGAATGTAGCTTCAACTCGTTATACTATTATTTTTGTTTACAATTTTTGGGATGTAGTTAATTTTCACGAACTTAACCTCAATTTCTTCGATCCACATATGAGACCTTCATCAGTTTAGGATCTGGGGAGCCAATTCAATTCACCATCATACTTCGAATGAATTTTCCCTTTACTTACCATTATTGCCAGAATTTAATTAAGTACCTTAATATAGTTTTCTTTATTACTAAGTAGTATAATATATATATATATATATATATATATATATATATATATATGTTAGTATGCTCATGCTTATGGTCAGTATTTACTTATTTATAGCTTATATATCTTATTCGTGGACTGTTCAGGAGACCTTCTCCTCTTCAGCCCTGGTCAATCCATATTTGTTGGTGTTGTAACGTTTTGTGTTATTGTATAGTTTACAATCATCAGATGTGCTTATTTTTGGTGTAAAAAAAATAAAAAAGGTTTATTTATTTAATATTTAATAAAGCGTTAATTGGCTGAAATGTGTGTATTGTTAAGTGGGGTGTAGTGTGCTTAGTGTGACTATTAGATTCGTCGTCCGGTTTCTTGCTGGGTTGTCATCGAATAGACGGGGGGGTGCGGATGGCATATGGAATATTGTTCAGGGAATCTTTTATCTCCTCGGGGAGGTCATCGAGGAGTTGTGTAAGGATCGCGGGGGGTGTTTGAATTTTAATTTAGGTTTTCTTCGTGGGAATTGGGGAAAACGGTAGTTATAGGGTGTGGTAAGGATCTATTTGGTAGTGATAGTGTCGCCGAAGAGTCTTTTACGTGCGAAGTTTTTCTGTAGTGTTTGGATTCTGTGTGTAATGGTTGGTATGTTTGCGTGTTGTGAGGTCGCTAGGGTACCTCAGAGGTAACCTGTGTATGCGTCTGAGGATTCGGCGTTCACAGGAGGCGATAGAGGAAAGGTGATTGGGGTTTATATTGGTGTATATTGGTGTTTGGAAATCCATAACAGGGCGGAAGTACGTTTTATAAGTGTGTAGAAGTGTTTTGGGGTGGCAATCTCTGATTCTACCCTGGAGGGCGCCCAGTATGTTTGCGCGGTTCCTAATCCTATTGAGTGTTTTTTTAACATCGGTGAGCCAATTGAGGGTTCTACTAAAAAGGATTTCTAGGTAGGTGAATTCATCTTAGAGTGGGAGTCTTTCTTAATTTAGGGCGAGGGAAACATTTCTGAAGGCTGGCTTTGGGAACTTATCTTCAGTGTAATTAGGATGGCGGAAGAAGATAGTTTGGGTTTTGGTGGGATTGGGGAGACTCTCCACTGGTTAGCCCAGTTGGCCAAGTTCCGCAGGGTTTTCGACATGAGGCTGGAGGCCGTTTCGCTGTTTCGATTAACCGCCCAGAAGGCGGAGTCATACGCAAAGTGCGCAACGACTACTCCGGGTTGTATGACTTCGGGAATATCGGATGCGAAGGTAGTGTATAGGATCGGGGCTAAGGCAGAGCCTTGCGGTACGCCTGCTGTAGGTTGATCGAACTGACCGATTGGTCAGACACAAGAGTAGGAGTTTGAGGGTCGGGTATATTGAGGTTACGGATCTTGCGTGCCAGACCCTGTCGAATGCTTGCTTAATGTCCAGAAATACAGCCAGATTGCATTGCTTGTGATTGAATGCCCTGGCGGTCTCTGTAAGCAGCTTCAAGATCGTGACACGTTCGGTTGGGACGGAAGCCGAATTGACTGTTGGGAAGAAGATCGTTGAATTCTAGGTGGTCCCTGGATCGCCTGGCTAGAATCTGCTCGAAGCATTTTCCGAGGTAACACAAGAGGGAAATGGGTCTATAGGAGGAGGGAGAGGTTAGGTCAGCGTGGGGTTTTGGTGTCATGGCAGTGGAGGCCGATTTCCAGTCCGTCGGGAAGTGAGAAAGGGTTAAACATTTGTTATAAATATATATATATATATATATATATATATATATATATATATATATATATATATATATATATATATATACACATATATAGGGTTTCCCATCAAGAAGGGGCCATAGTTCAGATAGTTTCCTTGGATTAAAATAACCCCATTTTGGGCAACTTACCTTAGTCCAATTCTGCTTCCTTATAAAGTTATGACCTTTCGAAGATGCATTCCTTATTTTCCTTTTTTTTCGCATTGCATTTTTCAACATATCTTGTTTAAGCTTGGTACATGGTAGTATTTCGGGTAGACAAACATGAATATCTATTTACTTTCAATGTAAACGATAGAGAGCGCCACAGACACATTACTCATGTTTTTGGTTTAAGCTGCATTTTTTTTGTGAACAAAGATTTTGAAAGACTTGTTAACATTTTTGAAAGGTCATTTTATTTTCTTTGAAAAAGGTACTCTTATTGTATATAGGGATACAGGAATACATTATTTAAGTGATTTTGCACCGCGAGAGGATAATGAGCAGGGGCACCGTCTTGAAGTAGCATCTCACAACGAAAGTTGAAAGGAACTTTCTCCAGGAGGTTACACAAGTGATGCAGAATGAAGTTTATATACTCGCGTACATTCAGTTTAGCTGGGAGTTCAAAAGGACTCACAAGAGAATCGTTCAATATCCCAAACCAAATATTAAAAGTGTTGCAAATGGTCTTGTGGAGTTTGGGTTTCCGTCAGCCCAGATATCCCAATGTCTGCTATTAAATACCCACCCCTATTTTGGTAAAGGTTGCCTTATCTGTAAACAAAATATTGTTTATAAAAGATTGATCACAGTGATCATGGCTTAAAACTCAGTTAGAAAAATTCGCTCTTGCCAAAAAATCATCTGGAACTAAATTTTGGTCTGGTGTGTAATTGTACGGTGTAGTTGCTGTTCATGCAAAACAGTTGATATTTCCCCAGTATTTGCAGATATTCCCCGAATGCTAATGGACTTATATACTCCCGTACATTCAGTTTAGCTGGGAGTTCAAAAGGACTCACAAGAGGATCGTTCAATATCCCAAACTAAATATTAAAAGTGTTGCAAATGGTCTTGTGGAGTTTGGGTTTCCGTCAGCCCAGATATCGCAATGTCTGCTGTTAAATACCCACCCCTCTTTTGGTAAAGGTTGGCTCATCTGTAAACAAAATATTGTTTATAAGAGATTGATCACAGTGATCATGGCTTAAAACCCAGTTAGAAAAATTCGCTCTTGCTAAAAAATCATCTGGAACTAAATTTTGGTCTGGTGTGTAATGGTACGGTGTAGTTGCTGTTCATGCAAAACAGTTGATATTTCCCCAGTATTTGCAGATATTCCCCGAATGCTAATGGACGAATCAATTTCAGTTTACTGATCTAAAGACCTCTTCTTAGACGATCTTCAATATCCCAAACTAAATATTAAAAGTGTTCAAATGGTCTTGTGGAGATTGGTACTCAGCCCAGATATCGCAATGTCTGCTGTTAAATAGCCCCTCTTTGGTCAAGTTGGTCATCTGTAAACAAAATATTGTTTATAAATTGATCACAGTGATCATGGCTTAAAACCCAGTTAGAAAAATTCGCTCTTGCTAAAAAATCATCTGGAACTAAATTTTGGTCTGGTGTGTAATGGTACGGGTGTAGTTGCTGTTCATGCAAAACAGTTGATATTTCCCCAGTATTTGCAGATATTCCCCGAATGCTAATGGACGAATCAATTTCAACTTGATCTAAGACCTTTTCTTCTTGTAGCGATATACAATAAGAGTACCTTTTTTTAAAGAAATTCAGAAATGCCTTTCAAAATTAGAAACCAGAAACATGAGTAAGGTGTTGGTGGCGCCCTCTATCTCTTTAGTTGAAAGTAAATAGATATGCACTTTTTTCTACCCGAAAAACTCCCCTGTACCAAATTTAAACAAAATATGTTGAAAAATGCGACAGCTATCGAAAAAAAGGGAAATAAAAAATGCATCTTTGGAAGGTCATAACTCTATAAAGAAGCAGGATTGGGGTTATTTTAAACCAAGGAAACTATCCCTGAACTACGGCTCATTCTTTACGGGACACCCTGTATATGTATATATAAAGTGTTTCGGGAAGAATGCACGTAACGCCAGGAAACGGTAGATCTTATTGTTTTAACGTTTCCGAGCTACAGGGTGTCAAAGTTGATTTTTTAAATATCTTCCAATCGAAGAAAAGTATTTTTCTTATTTTTAGTATAATAAATAGGGATACAAAGTATATTGGTTTTAGTTTATTAATACGTTTTTATTATGTACAGTGACGTAGAATGCAAGGGGCAGCGCAACCCCTTAATCCCTAATTTCCACAACATGGAATAATTAGATTTTATTTCGTATTAAACTACGAAACCTTGATGTTTTTCATATAAAAAAGGTATACTTTGTCTAATTCGAAAACTTTAACAGTTTCTAAGATATTTGCATTTTTAGGTATTTATTACCACTTGAGTAGGCAGATTATTATTATTCTGTAGTATTTGGGAAATAACATCAAAACGTGAAAATCAGTATTTCAGTGCTTTGTTTTCGAGATAGAGGCTGTAAAAGTTAATACCGGCCTAAGCAGTTGGTAATAAATACCAAAAAATGGAAATATCTTACAAACGATTGGCGTAGAACTTAGGTATTAAAAGGTTACACTACCCCTTGCGTTCTACGCCACTGTACATAATAAAAACGTATTAATAAGCTAAAACCAGTGTATTTTATATCTCTATTTATTATACCAAGAATGAGAAAAATATTGTTAATACACTCCTGGCCAAAAAAATCTGGACACTAACTTGTTTTTTGTGGGTGTTAAGTGGTTTAAATGATGGAGGAAGTAAACATTTTTAATAAAAAGCATTTATTTATAACAATAAAAAAGTAACAATAGGAAAAATAATAAGTAACTGAAGTAATGGAAAATAAAGTAACATTTTTCGAAAAATTAAACAAATAAAAAACGAAATTTAGTTACACACAGTTGCCTGTTCTTTAAGTTTCAACCCAATGTTAGTATCGGATATAGCCGCCTCTACACCTGCCAATACGCCTAGCAATGCTTTCAATAATTTCATGAATCTGTTCTTGCGGTATCTGTTCCCATTTTTCATTTAACGATATTGGCAGCTCGGGGTCGTTTCTGGCAATGGTTACCTCTTTCTAATCTTTTGTCCTAAAATGTCCCATACATATTCTAATGGATTCATGCCAGGAATACAAGCGGGTCACTCCAAAACAGGGATTCTGACAACATTTAGGTAATCCTTGACAATTCGTGCAGTATGTGGACAGGTGTTATCTTGCATAAATAAGAAATTTTCCCTAACAAAAGGTGCTCCAGACACTGTTGTATGTACCTGGTTGCTGCATACCATAGCACCTCCGTCACCAAAAGCTTTTCTGGGTGAAATGCAGCAAGATTCAAATCGTTCTCCGGTTCTCCTCCACGTTCGCGTCCATCTGGAGATCGTAGGCAAAAACGGGACTCGTCAGAAAACTTTACGGACTTCTATTGTTGAACAGTCCAGTTTCTGTGATAATCCGTAAATCTCATCCTGTTAAATCGATGAGCTGCTGTTAATTTTGGGCATGCTACTGGCTTATGAGAACGTAAACCTCTTTCATGCAGGACACTTCTTACAGTTCGTGCAGAGATTTGAGTTTCTCGAGCTTCTAACAAACGACGTTTGACGTTAAAGAGTGGTACCGTAGTACGGCTATCCTTCAGAAACGTTCATCACGCTAATCTCTGGACCGTTTTCTGCGTGGTCCTGGTGTTCTAGTCTGACGATACTTCGTCATGAACGGTACTTTTGCCATTATTCAATGGATTTGCAATATACCGTACACTGCGATCATCTTCATGTAATGCAACAACTTTTGCAGTAGATTCGATTCTCATCCCTCATACAATTTGAAAACACAAATGCAAAGTGATCTGAATTTATCCGAATAAACGTCAAACTTAGCATAAATGCAAAACATCTCTTGTTAGAAAACATGATAAAGTGTGACGTTTTGCTAAACTCATAATTTTTTATTATAAGTTTTTTTCATGAACGAATAAGTTCAAAGGTAAATATAATAAATATTAATAATTTTTAATTACATATTTACCTTTGAACTTATTCGTTCATAACAAAAACTTATAATCATTTAATAATAGTCAAGTTGCTTTGGTATGTGCGAATCCTTGCGATATTGCATGCTCACATTCCATTAATATAAGTAATTTGATTGTAATCTCATTATATTTAGAATTTACATCAGTTCTACATACATAAAGACAAAATTTACATCGATTAGGGCTTGAACCTTGATGGCGCAGTTGGTTAGCGCGGTACTCTAGCAAAGTACAGGTCGTAGGTTCAAATCCTACTGGAGGTAAACTTTTTATTTATGTATTTAATAAAATTAATAACAATTTTAATTCATAATGTTTTGTTTCCAATGGTAATACGATCATTTAAAAACAATGAAATTATATAAAACTGATTTACGAATAGGAATAAATAGGTATCTTACTTCTTTTTTTAGGAATTGGAATAAATAAGTATTTTACTTTTTTTCTCTGGAATTTTTTGGCCAGGAGTGTAGTTTTTATCTTATGTTAGCGTCAATCGCTAAATAAAGAAAATTTGTACGTATTTGTATTGTATTTTTTGGGGAATTTGTATTATAAAAATAATTATTGTTAAAAAGTAGTGGCGAATCTTTCCACTCCTCAATAAAATGAAATAAGACTAGTTTTGGAGCAAATTATTGAAACTACATAAACTATGCATCAAAATTGACCAAATTTAAAATGAGAATTACGATTTTTCTTGAGAAAACTGTGTTTAAGACGATATGTGGCGATGAAAATGCATGTGGACGGTAGATGAATTGTAATTAAATGATTTTATGGAGTTTAACAAAAATCGATTTAAAAAAATGCGTTTTTAGAAAAAAACGGAAAAAATAATATTTTCTAGAGATTTGAAATTTGGTGCAAAAATTAAAGAGGAACAACTTTTCTTATTTTTTCGAAATTTTGAGAAATAATGGTGTTTTCGGCAACTTTTTTAAAAAATGTCAAATTTGACAGGTGAGGAAAATGACGCGACTACTTTTGAGCACGTCACTTGACATTTTTAAGCAACAACGATTAACAGAATCAAAATTTACTTGAATCAAATAATACAAAATTTTCCTGTATGATGAGGACTTTATGTGTCACACTTTGCTTAATTTTTTGTTTTCGCGATTTAATATCTTTCCAACTTTTGTAGTGTCTTTTAACCATTTAATTAAATTGTATGAATATTGTATGTATACAGCCTGTTTCAGAGTAAGCGCCTTATTTTTTAGCCACACTATGGGTACTACTATCAAAATATTTGACAGTAATATGTTTCAGGACATTCTCTACACGATGGTGATGTCAGATTTTCAATTGTTCGAATTATTTCAAAATGGCGACTTTCAACTTCTTTTTTTTTAATGGAATGCAATAATTTTTTTTTATTATTGAGATCCTAAAAACATTCTGTTTACGATAGTATTTCGTTTTTCTTAAAAATTCATTTCTTTCCCTGTCAAAAAGCAAACTAACATTTTAATCTAGTAGCGCATGAATGTTTCACACTCATGTTATTTTTGTCCAAATATCAAGTAGCGTTAGACACAAAAGAAGCAATTAGACTTTATTTATTTGTAATCAACATCTACTTGTTGAAACTCAACATTAGAAATTAGGTATTTACAAAATACCTAATTGAAACGTCGTCCAATGGAGCCAATAGATCGAAGGATACTATCCGGAAAAATTTCGTTTATGCAAGTACGAATTCTCTCTTGCATATTTTCAATAGTTGTTGTTTCAACGATTTACACCTGGGATTTTACATACCCCTAGAGAAAAAAGTCCAGTGGTGACATATCAGGTGACCTAGGTGACAAACCAACTGATCCTCCACGACCAATCCAACGGTTCATGTATTGATTATTTAAAAACTTCCTAACTGGAAGGGCATAATGTGCTGGAACGTCATCTTGTTGCCACCACAAATTATTATTTCTGATATTTTGTGGTTGTTTATTTAGATGATTTTGAATTTCATTTTCTAATATATTGATGTAATTCTCTTCAGTGATTCTATTAATAAATATTGGCCCAACAATGTGCTGTCTTATAATTCCACACCACACGTTTAAACTCCATCGATGTTGACAACGTCGCTCACGGATCCGGTGTGGATTTACATTATCGTAATAATGCATGTTAAGTCTTACAACAACAGCATCATTTCGAAAACTTGCTTCTACCGGAAATAAAACGTTGTTAAAAAAGTTTCTATTTTGTCCTATCTGTTGCAAACCCCATAGCGCAAAATTAATTCTTAACAGAAAATCATTTTCGGTTAATTCTTGGTGAAGAATCATTTTGAATGGGTGAAATTTATTTTTTTTATTATCCTCCAGGTCGAACTATATGATACTCTAACCAAATTTGCCATCTCCCTGGTACTGACATGGGGATTCTCAATAATGTGTAGCATTACCTGGTTTTCGTTGTCGTCATTGCAAGCAGATGGGTTTTCTTGTACCGGTTTCTTATAATCCACAGTTCCCGTTTCACGCGTTCTCTCCAATAACTTAGTAAATGTTCGATGTTCAGGGTGCTTTCTGTTTGGATATTTATTTCTGTACAATCTGGATGCTACATAAGGATCTTCATCTGCTTTTCCAAATATTAGGAGCATATCAATTAACTCGTCTCTCGTATAACTTAACCGCATTTTAAAAACGTATCAATTAATTTTAAATTAACAATTATAATCTTCAATAATACAATTGTTATTAACAAGCACTGACAACTAAATTGCATTGATTGACGTTTGACTACTAGATTTAAAATTTAATTGTTTCTTTTGTGTCTACCGCTACTTGATATTTGGACACAAATAACATCGAGTGTAAAACATTCATGCGCTACTAGATTAAAATGTTAGTTTGCTTTTTGATAGGGAAAGAAATGAATTTCTAAGAAAAACGAAATACTATCGTAAACAGAATGTTTTAGTATCTTAATAATAAAAAAAGTTATTGCATTTCATTAAAAAAAAAGTTGCCATTTCGAAATTATTCGTCCAATTGAAAATGTGATATCTCCATCGTGTAGCGAATGTCCTGAAACATATTACTGCCAAATATTTTGAAAGTAGTACCTATAGTGTGGCTAAAAAAAATAAGGCACTTACTCTGAAACAGGCTGTTTACTAGCTTTGTATACATTATGTCAATTTGTAAGATAGTTTAAGGTTTGAAGATGACAATTATGTCGGAACTAGTTACCACCATTTGTTTAGTATTAGTAGTTAAACATTGTGGGGAAGGTTTTGAATATCACTACACTCCTAATCCTGAATGGAGTATATTTGATCATTTCCATAAGTATTTCAACATCTCACTTTCACAATTATTTATCTACCACGTGCTTATTTAAATATCTGATAAATTTCGGCATTAAGCCACTGAAGATAATATGCATCTTAATATTCTGATACATAATAATTCTGCAAGTTATTCATTTATGTTTAAGATAAATGAACATTTAATTAGTTTAGTTAGGTACTGTATTTCAACGCTGTATACCTAAAATGTGTTTATTACTGAGGTTATTTTTTAACCGCTCTCGTTTTTTCAGGCATTCTAAAATTTATCAATGAATTTGTAGTAGGAAATTTTCATCAAGCAGAACATGTAGAAAGAATAATAGGGATAATACATCATTTAATTTTATTTCAAACCTTTTTTTTTTGGTATAGTATCTTCAAATTTTAATTAATATTTTGCATCAGATAATAAATCGTTTTTGGCTTTTACTTTGGCTTCAATTATGTTATTAACATTAGCTTTATTTAAACTTTCAAAGTATATCACACTTAATCATTTAAAGGTGTTAATGGATTTTTTAGCTGGTGATGTTTGAACCATGCAAGTATATTAGTATTCCTAGTATGAAATGTATAAAATATCTTTCTCAAGATCGCGGTGAATACAAATTCCTTACACTATTATTACTAACACAAATTGAGTAGGTAAATAGGAAATTAATATTCAATTGAAGTAGATGTTACATATTGAAACTAATCTTCCACTAAAATTTATGTAGGTATAATACGAAGTAATTTTTTTAATTTATTTTCTACAGTTGTGTTTGTTAATAGTGTTTAACTTGAACAACGGGTTCCATTCATTTAACTAAATGTAAACCCTTAATTTATCGCTAACTTCTCTCTTATTAATAATTCTCTTTCAATTTAAGTATTTATCTTACTTCAAAGCTTTATTTTGGTTTTCCAAATTTACAACTGAAATATAAAGGCGGACAATTTCACTGCTTAAATATTTTAATTTGACCCAGAAGAAAATTTTTATTTTAATTCACCTAATATACTTACACAACAATTCTAATGGGAAATGTAGTGTAGGTTTTCTCATTTGTGCTGGGAATTTAATAATGTTCTTTTTATTTGCATTTAACAAGTGTATATTTTCAGAGTGGTAACATGAAAAAATCTAACGCTCCACATTTATTTCCTGAAAAAGTTATGTAATGTTATAATATCTTTGTAGCGTCTGTTGCTAACAAAAATTGTTTACAAAATATATTGCTAAATAGGCGTTTTAGAATAACCTGCTATTTTACACTCTGGAATTTATTCAAATTCAATTGTCGTTCTCGATTTATGTTCTTTATTTGATTATGAAAAATAGATGCTTAAAACCCTTAAGAATGGTTAAATTTAATTTTCTGTAATTCAACACCAACTGCAATTTCGTGTATGCTACAAAAATAGTATACAAATGATGGTTGTTGCAGCGTTGAAGTGTAAAGATTTTTTATAACTTTTCGAGCAAAATAAAGACCTGTTCGATTTTATATCCATTCAGTGAACACCGGCTACATATTTGACAAAAGTAAATGCTGAAATAGGGTATGCGATATGGTGACCCATTTTTTAAGCTACATGATGCCATCTGCTAGATGTCTTCTAAAATTCCATTATAAGTAATCTGCAGTTAACTGTACTCATAACATAAAATTGATATCAATAGGAATTGTTTTCCTTTACGCCTCAAATAGTGTGAAGATATTTAAGACTAATAGGATGATATCCCACAATTTCGCACCATATTGTATATGTAACATGCCTTTTGAACAGTGTAAGGCAGTATCCTTACACGGAATTTTTTTCTAGGTATATCTTTCCATACTACGCTACTGATATTTCGATATACTGCATAATCATTATCAGTGGCGACTCGTGGCCTCAAAATTTGAAGGTTGTAATGATCCTGAAAACCCTTACTATAGATTATCCTATCCTAGTAAATAATCCCTATCAAAATTTATTTTCTATTTCCTTCCACAACTGTTCTATCATTATTAATAAATGTTATCAGTTGTCCACTTCTTTCCCACTCCATCCAATTTACCCATAAATACCAGATCCCCTAGCATACAAGGAGATATTCATTCAGATTCACTCAGATTAATTCGGATTAATTCGGATTCATTCGGATTGATTCGAATTCATTCGGATTCATTCGGATTCACTCGGATTCACTCGGATTTGTTCGGATTCGTTCGGATTCGTTCCGATTCGTGTGGACTCGTTCGAATTCGTTCAGATCGTCCTGATTCGTCCAGATTCGTTCGGATTTATTTAAATTCATTCGGATTCGTTTGGATTCGTTCGGATTCATTCGGATTTATTCGGATTCATTAAGTTTCGGTCAGATTCCTTCAGATTCATTCGGATTCGTTCGGATTCGTTCGGATTCGCTCGGATTCGTTCGGATTCGTTCGGATTCGTTCAGATTCATTCAGATTCATTCAGATTCATTCAGATTCATTCAGATTCATTCAGATTCATTCAGATTCATTCAGATTCATTCAGATTCATTCAGATTCATTCAGATTCATTCAGATTCATGCAGATTCATTCATTCTCCCTCACACTTGATCCCCAACCTTTTCCCTTCACCCACTTCCTATAATATATTTTGTCCTGTACCGGTAGTATTATTCTGACCGGTAACCAGAGCAGTAATCCGGACCAACATCACTTACTCGTATTATTATCCGGGCCCGCATCCTAAATTTACTCATCTACGCACACGCTTACGTAAAACACGTACCAGTCGAAATGTCCTGTCAATATGTATATAATTTCCCTATTACCAACAGTCCAGGCAGCCACACTAACCACCGAAGTTAATACTAAACAACCCCGGCCTGTACATACATAAAATGTCATACAAATCGAATCTGACGTGTATTCTGTTGTTATTTATTGAACTTTAATAAAGAGCAATGGAAACTAAGTGTAGTATTTGGCACAGTATGATAACATTAAGTCACGTTATAGTAGAAAGTTTTTTACACTATTTGGAAAATATAAATTTTTATATTGAAGTCTCATAACCACTGGTTAACCACTGGACAAAAAATAAATGCGAGTTAAGTCCTATCACGTAGTGGGTATTAAGGGAGAAATGTAGCGAAATTAGGCCATATGTTAATCGTTAATTAGTGTTCAATGTAGCATATTAGATAGAAATTCTATCGCACACCAACTAATCAATACAGTGTTCCATCTGATACATTTTTAGGAACCGCTTTGGTACGAGGTAGCGCGGCGGGTTAATTTTTCAAAATTTTTAGCAATTGCGATTGTTCGTGCTCCTTCTATTTTGCTGGTTGAGCTTCCAATACCGGAGGAAGAGAAGCGTAAAGTATTAAAATCATTACGCTTCCCAATTCACGTTACCTCTTCTCAAAGGCAACGAAATGTACCCTATCAAGGAGGTATTTCTGCAAATTGAACGGTCTTGTGGTACTACTTTAGCTATGATTGGCTAATGTGGAGTTCAGGTTGTCTAGGTTCGAAGAGAGTTGGAGCTGACACGCTATCCTATTTTCATTTGTATTAAGAGCACAATTTAATAATTGTTTATTCTTGTACCGGATATCGTTAGAAGCGGACAGGTATTATAACCAAAGAACTGAAAAAAGTTTGAAAAATTTTGCCCTTTGGAAGCTGTTTTCCATTGAAGAACAATGCTATTAGTATTAGTATTAGTATATTTTTCCCGCTAGCATTACAAAGATTATGTGCTTCAAGCCAAAAGTGCACGAGCGGTTAACTACAGGACAGAAATGTGTCCACTAAATTGCCAATTACTAGAATTTCGTAACAATTGCTAATAACTCGCGACATCGTTCGAGAATTGCACCAATCGCCAAAACTGTTTCTCAATCGCTACACAATTGTTACAATAGCCAGACAAACGTTCCATCATAATATGAAAATGTTCGTGATTCAAGCTAGATAATATATGTTATTGTAAAACACCAATTTAGCAAATCTTATAAATAAAAACCAAGTAAATGGTGCAAATGATACCTAATGATGACTCTTGACTATATCGATAACGTTAGTTGTTGACTTGAGATTAACCATAAATCATAAACGAACATGTATTGTCAAAGATTTCTTGGAATTGTTAGCAATGGTGAGTAATTGCCAAGGATTGAAAGATGTGATATTGTCAGTATTGCTGTTCGTGACATAATAGAAGTATTCAGGAGGTTTGTGAAAAGTGCTACAGTTTGTTAGGTTTCAGGAGAAATTGAAGATTACCCAACACAGATTAACAAAGGGCATAAAGATTTCAGAAATTCAATACTGTCACAGGATGTTAGTAAACCATAAAAATATGAGTATGAAGGCTGAAAGCCGGAATCTCCAATTAGGAGATTTTCCCATTTAAGACTAAATTTCTGAACCTCTAATTGTTATCCGTAGATAATTGGGTATTTAAAATACTTAGCTTTTTTTGGTATTTTTCATGGTGTATTTTTCGATTTGTGATTTGTGTTTTTACAAATCTAAACGTTTCGATAACACTTCTAGTTATCGTCCTCAGTAGTATCAAAATATTTGTAAATGTTTAAGGTGTTTAACCTTTTTTTTTTGAAATATGAAAATTGAAAACACATATAAGCCTAGTATTAATATAACAGTTTCATAAACATATACAGCCAACTATGGAATACAATTTCAGTAAAGAATAACTAGCTCCTTAATAAATATTATTAAACTGCTTTGAAGATTACAAATCAGAATACCCTCTAACGGCCGAAGGCTAACAGTGAAAAATGTTATAATCGAAGTCTACATTGGAACCACGAATCGTAGCTTTGATATACAAGTTAGTTCAACCCGAAAAATCTGTGGTACCTGAGCATGGTTTAAATAATTTAAATAATGACATTCAATTTGATAATATGGAAATATTGTTAAGACAAACTCATTACTATGTTCATATCGAACGTGAAGCTATTGATATACATAATCATCCTAATAACTTCAATAGGCAAGAAGAATATACCCGTTTAAATACCTTGTAATTAAAAAAAGGCACAATGGTACGTCTTAATTTTAATTTTAGCACAGCACTATAATTTAACATATGTAGTTGAAATTGAAATTAACAATTATGTGAAACGTACTACATTGTGTTTTCACTGTAAAGTAACACTTACATTTATTAACAAAGCTATTTATTTGTTAGATTTGACTGAATTTTTAATTGATGTCAGTTTCTATTTGTGAATGCTTTTATCAATTTCAAATTTTCAAATTTTTCATGACTTAACACACATCATAATTTGATTCAATTTTGTTAAATTTGTTCTTCGATTATGACTTTTTCATTTTATTAAGGTTCTAGTTATTCTTTACTAAAATTCTTATCCATAGTTGGCTTTATAAGTTTATCAAACTGTTATGTTAATAGCAGCCTTCTGTTTACGTTTTCAATTTTCATATTTCAAAAAAATTATTTGGACGTTTTAAACATTTTGAAGATTTTATTACTATTGAGGGCGATAACCGTAAGTGTCATAGAAACGTTCAGATTTGTATAAACATAAATTACAGAAATACGCCATTAAAAAACCCAAAAAACCTGTTGTTTTTATGTCGAAAGCAATCAAATTTTGTATTTTGTTTTATTACACACACACACACACACACACACACACACACACACACACACACACACACACACACACACACACATATATATATATATATATATATATATATATATATATATATATTGTAGGTAGCGGAACGAGAAAATTTTATTATTGCAATAAACGTTTGTCAAATCGCAATTGTTGCCGCGATAAAAAAGATAATTAATGGGTTTTAATATCTTGAGAATAAGTCGTAATTTGCTAATGTTTTCGAAATATTTTATGTAAGAAATATGTGAATGTGTGAAACTAATATTTGGCTAAGGGTTTCAAAAGCATATGTTTGGGGTTTAAATACCAGGTCTCCGCCTTTACTGAAGGTAGTGTAACGAATCGTTGCAGTTTTACGCGCACATTCTTGATGTAATACGTCACTTTGTTTGGTACTTTAAAACTCGAGACCTAAATGTAGGGTTTGTTACGGACGAATGCATATTTTAAAAATTAATACTCATTTTGATAATTACGATGAAACTATTCCCACGTAATATTTCTTGTTTTTTTTACTTTTGAAATACTAGGATGGATTATGGTAGTAAATATAGGTAGTTGATGTCGGGGAGAGGCAGTTACAGTTAGAGTTTTAATTGAGTAAGATCGATCTGTTTGTTTGATTAAAATACCTTCGTTATAAACAGTCTGCATTTAATTATTTTTGCGTGTACATTTTCTTTTGAACTAACCAACGCGAATTTGTCTTTTTCTTTTGAGTGTTAATTTTAATGTGTTTTTCAAATATTAATCTATAAATAACAGCCACCATTTTCGAAATTAACCGAGTGTGTTAACCATTTGTGTCTATGATCAATTAAAGGAATATATATTCAAAACGTAAGTAGGTATTTTAATGTAAATTAAAGCTCGCAGCAAATGATTCTACAAGCCTATGTAACGTATTAAAAATCAAGCGTTGCTGTGCAAGAAGTATCTAATTACGCAATCGGGGCTCATTAAGTTGAAATCTGTTAAAATAAAAGGGCTAACGTCACACAGTACAGGGCTCCCTCCCTCGTCACTTAGACGAATTAGCATTGTTGTCTGTTTGATTACATTTGTACAAAGAGAGCTAACGTGGACAAACGGGTACAGGATAAATCACGGTTATAATTGTATATAGGTAATACCGCTTGATTTACACACTCCCGGGTCCAGATGACCCTGAAAGGCTCCTCGAATTATATTTTTACTGCTGTTATTGTTTGTATAGATGACCATGTAACCTAGAAAGGGACGGTGTATTCTTTAATGCAGTCCCTCAAGCTTGTGTATCGGTTACGTTGTTATTTATTTGCAATTACTCTTGTAAGGCGTTTTTACTAAGTTTTTTTGTGTCTTTGATTCAGTTTGTTTAAGTAGAATTGTTTGCCTGCGAACCAATTTCTCTTTATATGTAATTTATTGTAATTGTACGCAATTGAAAATTCCTTGCATATTTTTTTTATTCTTGCAGTTACCTTATTATCACCTGTGCAATTTTACTGTTGTTAATTATATGTACCATAATCTACCTTATTGTTTTATTTGCTTATTTACTTAAAGACCGGAATTATTGGTTTTAAAGAGCCACATGTTTGGTATTATAATTTTTATTCTGATTTAATTATGACACAATTGTGGATGTGAATACATTGGTTTTTTTATTGTTTATGTGTAGCTAAACTGCTTTTTATTTATTTTTTTCTTAATAATATAATTTTGTCGCACTTTAACCTGTTTTAATGGTATTTTGTTATATATTGAACCCTTTCATTGTTTTTCGTGTTATTTGGTTTATTCATGTACTTGTGCAATTACTTCTTTGTGAATAAATTGGGTTTTCTTGGTGGTTCTTTCCCAAAATAGTACATTAACTGGATGAATCATCATTGCGCAAAGCTCGGTAATTTCAATTTGAGTAGTTTCATTGTTTAACTGTCCTACACTTAACCTTATCCAAGCTTATCTAATTCAAATAACACAGCGTACCTACCACTAGACGGGCAATTATTTTGATCAAATTTGAGGTTTGCGAGTGATTAAGTATCAGGCTTGTGAATAAATTCTAATGTTTTAACTATTGCCAGGAAAGTCAATGTAAGGCAAGTAATTAATTAGAGTAATGGTAGCATTATTGTCAGCAAAGTCAAGATAAATCACTTAGCGATTGTTTTGTTCTTGAATTTTCATTTTTGTGAATAAGTTCAAATTACACTTTTTAAGATAGGGTACGTCGAGGAAGTTACAAGTTGTTTAGTATTATTCATTATTAATGTACAACTTTCTAAATATATATTTAGTATATATATTTTAATAAATATACTAATTTATTTATTTATTTATATTTTAATCATTTAACCTATAAAATTGAGTGGCGGCTAACAAACCATATGCTTTACTCATTATACCTTTGGATATATCTCTGCCTCCCACACAACCTGTTAAGATGAGCTCTCAACCTATAGTAAGTTTCGTAAGAAATGTAGCTTGTTGAGCTAGACCCAGATGCAAACTTATTGTTTTAATGTTCAAATACATTTTCATAAGTATGGGTATTAGTTATCGATGTTTAAGAAATTTAATCCAAAGTTAGAATCAGTTAGATAGAATTTTTTTCGAATTTCAGCAAATATTGCTAGAAAAAAAAGATTTCGGAGTGAATATCAAATATTCTTTAAGACATCAATATTTCGCAAACATTTCAAATGATTGCGAATGATGGTATTGGAGTGCTTTGCCTCTCGATTTTTTCCACAAATGAAATCATTTAGGAAACATACCATGAATGTAATGTAGGTAAATCGTTCCAATTGCTGGAAAATTGTTAAATTGGCTGAAGAACGCCACAATTGCTGGAAAATCGCCACCATTTCTGAGCAACCGCCCAGATTTGCACAACAAAGTTGCTAACTGGTTTAGCCCTCGATGTACAAATTACACCTAGAAAACCTATTTAAATACTTCACTCTGTTACTTTAAAATATATTTTAATTGCATTATAATTGTTTAGTGAAAAAAACTGTCTCTACTCTTTAAATTAATCACGTCTGAAAAGATAAATAAATCCCAAAGTGAAATTAAGTATATTGTGCAGTATCCTGACAATATTAATATTCTATCTCTTTCCAAAACGATATTGAGAATACAGACATTGCGTCTGCCTTTTTTTTTCATTATTTGATTGAAAAGAAATAGTATACAGATGTATTCTCTTTGAGATTAACTTTTTAACTTAAAATAATCATACTGAACTAAAAAATAGGTAATTTTGAGTTACATGATATGTACAATGGTATACCTCCTAACCAGAGGTAAATTTGTCTTTCTCCAAAAAGTTTAGTGTGGTTTTTATGATGCAGCCTAAATTCGTGGGGTAAGATTAATCAGTAATTAAAATTAATTAACGTAACAAAAATCGTTTTAAAGGTACGTAAAAGTAAACAATGAAGGCAATGGGATGTGTTAAATACGACTTTTTATTGTTTGTAACAAATCTTGTTTATTGTTTCTCGCTGATAATAATCAATAAACCCACAACGGCGCGCTAACATAATCCTGCAGGGTATATAAAACCTGGATACAACGATAATAGAGTTGATATAACTATGAAAATATGTAAATGGAGATAAAATTGTAATACTTTTTACAATCACTTATGTATATCAAAAACCACTCATAATGTTAATGCAGTAGAATCTCTATTTCATCAAAACCCGTCAAGTAAAACAAACATTTTTATAAAAGATTGTGAAATAGAACAAATAAACTGGGATATAGCTCCAAATCAACGGAAGCTTATAAATATAATATACATTTTCTCCGTTTCTTAACTAAAGCAAATATTTCGTTTAGATAATACCGGAAAAAGATCTTATTAATACTCTTTCAGTTATTGTGAAGCAACACCATCGCAATTGGTGCATTGACATCAATAATCAATAATTTTATAGAGAAAAATCTAATTGGTTTTCCACAATTTAATTACGAAGCTTGAATGTCTGTTTAAATGGATTTTGTCGTAATGGAAGGGAAATTGACCTATTACACTGTTGACTTTGCTCAATCGGTGTAATTATACAAAACATAATCAATTTTGTGAAAGAAAATTCAGAAATGAAAAATAAAATGATTATTTCACAATTTTCAGATATATCTATAATAAAGTAGATTGTATAATTCTTAACATAATTAGGGTAACCGAATATTAACGAAAGTTAATAAAAGTTTTAATTAAATATCAAATTCCAGTATTTGTAATTGTAGACAGATCTGAGTAGGATAATAACACCAATTACACCTCAAACACTATAACGGCTAATGTTAATAGGAACAAATTTAATATATCTAAACCTTTTAACGGTCGACCTACTGTAACCGATTATGTCACACTTAGAGGATAAAGACAATTGAAAAGGATACAGAGAAACCCTAAAAATGAAGTGTCACTATTTAACCCAAAATGTATTCAAAACTTGATTAATTAAGTACATTTGTAAGTAATCCCATTTATATAAATACATTAACAGAATATTCTTCCAATTAAGTTAACACCTACTCAATGTGTTAAAGTGCATGTTCTTAAAATAGAAATATAAAATGTTTATGTAATAATAAAGGACTAAGACTGCACTTCTTCACATTTAAACACAGCTTGAAATTTTACAGAAAATAGGAGTAATTTTTTTTTTAATTTGTAATGTAAATATGAAACTGTAAACATTCACCATTATTCTACATAATTAAAATACTTAGCTTTTGGGTTTTTAAACGGTATATTTTTATATTTATGTTTTATATAAGTCTAAGTAAGTGGTAATATCCGTAATAATTAGGTATATTCAAGTATGTCACACTGATGTCACAAGCTCCGCCCCTAACAGCTGATCTTGGACAACCTGTTTTAACGTTTCATAGGAACCTACGTGTTTTGGTGTGATTTTTCAGTGTTTCTCCAGAAAAAATCGTGATAATTGTTTTATTGTAGTGTTAGTATATAATGTTAAGATATTTCATAGTTGATTAGTGAATATTATTAGTGTACATTATAGTTCGGTATGAGAACTTTGATAGTGTTATGGTATTTATAGGTGGACCAAATTGTGCACTGCATTTCAAATTTTTTTGCCTTTTGCAACTTAATTTCAAAGCAATCTATAATTATGATGTTTCTATTGCCAAATGCCTGTTTAAAACAAGGTGGCATTGCTTTTATTAATTTGCCTCTTTAAGGCCATAGAATAAGTTTACATAGTCGAAAGCACACGATGTCCCATTTTGGTTGAAGTAGGGTATCACGTTTGCGAGTTTAGATAGAAAGATGTGGTTTTCGCGACCCTGTCTACTTTTTCGTGAAACGAAAGATGCCACAAACGGAATTGTCATAGTCCTATTAGTATTTGAGACACAGCGAAATTTAGAATTTGCACATTTTAAGCACCCCTCGTTACTGATTTGTAATTTATCGAAAGGGTGAAAAGTGGGTTTTATACAACATTTTCTGTAGAATTTAGTGGCGTGCATAGTGTCACTTTCTTCGCAATAAACCAAAGTTTTGTTTTTTTTAAATGGAACACCCTGCATATTTTTTTATTATATACTAAAGATTACTCTCAGCTTTCAAAAAATATATATTGTGTGGCACTACTTTTGCATTATTAACCTCAAAAATGAACGTTACGATAATTTAACATTTTGATAATATAGTTGGTCATGAAATCTATAAACTCAGTATTTTCTTGAACTTACTGCTTTACTATAATTATAAATATGTAAATACGCGATTATAATAAATCTAAGGACTTTTACGCAGAAATTAAAAAATAATAACAAAAAATTATGCAAATTAGGTACAATAGTTTTGAAACATATTCAAACTGAAAAAAATTTTTTTTTAATTGGGTAAAATGCATCTTACAGCTTCGGAAAGAAATATTAATGGCTATAAAGGTTATAAAGAATACTTTATATCTAAATTTGTAAGTAGGTTCGGTCTAGTCTGATCTAAACGTAATTGACCTGTCAAACCTGATTCAAATTATTTTTGTGCAACAATCGTATTGTTTTTTCATAATATGGCAGAAAACTTTGAAAAATATACTATGTTGATTTGCTTTGGTCAGAGTAATGAAAACGCCGACGCAGCAATAAATTTGTATTTTAACAGGTAAATGTAGTTTCCTTGGTATTAATTTTAATAATTAAGTAACTTTACATCTATATATTAAAATACTTATCTTTTTTGGGATTTTTTACCTATATAGGTTTCCAGAACGGAGACAACTTGGTAAAATCACGTTTTATAGATTAAAAAGAAATTTAATTAGTTATAAATTATTTTCTTAACTCAGGTCAAAAAAATATAAAAAAATTATGAGGTTAGCGTTTTAGCCAGTGTGGAGGGTAATCCTATAAGTTCTTGCTGAAATATAGAAAGCAGTATTGGAGTTTCAAAACAAGAATCCAAAGAATACTTCGCCACCGAGCTGGTAACGTAGTGGTGACACAACCTGTTTAGCATTCGGGAAGTAATGGGTTCGATTCCCGTTACCGTCTACCTTGTATGAGGTTTTTTCAGAACCCTCAGAACCCTAACTCCGTTCCTTCCGATCCTATCCTGACCTAGGTTAATATTTTGCAATTGGCACTTAAACATGTTAAATATATAATTAAAAATTATTATTAATTTTATTAAATACATAAATAAAAAGTTCACCTCGAGTAAGATTTGAACCTACGACCTGTACTTTGCTAGAGTACCGCGCTAACCAACTGCGCCATCAAGGTTCAATCGATGTAAATTTTGTCTTTATGTATGTAGAACTGATGTAAATTCTAAATATAATGAGATTACAATCAAATTACTTGTATTAATGGAATGTGAGCCTGCAATGTCGCAAGTATTCACATATGTTAAATATAGTACCCAACTTGGGAAGAAACGTTACATAGTCAGACGAGGCACATTTTAGCAATTCAAGTATTTTAAACAGGCACAATAGCAGATTCTGGTCTCCAGAAAATCAACACCAAATATTCCCCAAAGACAACAAGGACGATTTGGACTAAACGTTTCCTGCTTTATATTACGATTAAAAATGAAATTTTACATTTTCGAAGGGAATTTATCCGCTTCTATATATTTGGACATTTTAGAAATGGTTGTGCCTAAATTATTAGATGGCATTCCTTTAGATCGCTTGAATCAAATTCATTTCCATCTCACAATGCGAAACTTATACGCCTGTTTTTGGAAAACAATTTTGGTAATAAATGGATTGGCACTAATGGGCCGATAAGATGGCCTCTTAGGTCTCCGGACTTCTCAGTCTTCAATTTCTTTTTATGGGGTTTTATGGGCAAAATAAAATATACCAAAATCAATATGGTAACATTGAACGTTTGACAAATGCAGTTAAAGAAGCTTTCAGACATTTACAAGATCATCCTATTATTGTGCTTAATGCTATAGAACGAATTGGAAGAGTGTGTGGAGCATGTATAAGACAGAATGGTCATCCGTTCGAACATCCCTTTTAGTAATTTATATAAATATACCATACTCAATATGGTAGCATTGAACGTTTGACAAATGCAGTTAAAGAAGCTTTCAGACATTTACAAGATCACCCTATTATTGTGCTTAATGCTATAGAACGAATTGGAAGAGTGTGTGGAGCATGTATAAGACAGAATAGTCATCAGTTCGAACATCCCTTTTAGTAATTTATATAAATATACCAAACTCAATATGGTAACATTTTTGACAAATGCAGTTAGAGAAGCTTTCAGACATTTACAAGATCATCCTATTATTGTGCTTAATGCTATAGAACGAATTGGAAGAGTGTGTGGAGCATGTATAAGACAGAATGGTCATCAGTTCGAACATCCCTTTTAGTAATTTATATAAATATACCACACTCAATATGGTAGCATTGAACGTTTGACAAATGCAGTTAAAGAAGCTTTCAGACATTTACAAGATCACCCTATTATTGTGCTTAATGCTATAGAACGAATTGGAAGAGTGTGTGGAGCATGTATAAGACAGAATAGTCATCAGTTCGAACATCCCTTTTAGTAATTTATATAAATATACCAAACTCAATATGGTAACATTGAACGTTTGACAAATGCAGTTAGAGAAGCTTTCAGACATTTACAAGATCATCCTATTATTGTGCTTAATGCTATAGAACGAATTGGAAGAGTGTGTGGAACATGTATAAGACAGAATGGTCATCAGTTCGAACATCTCTTTTAGTAATCTATATTAGCCTTGTAAAGTTGTAGATATTATGTTTAGTTTTTAATTTTGTGTTTTTCCATAAAACTTCCTAACCCTTAACCTTGTTTTTTCATGGCCAACTATGTCATCAAAATGTTAAATTAACTTAACATTCATTTTTGAGGTTAATAATTCAAAAGAAGTGCCACAAAACAGATATTTTTTGAAAGATGGGAGTAAGCTCTACTATATAATAAAAAATATACAGGGTGTTCCATTTTATTTTATTTTGGTTTATTGCGAAGAAACTGTCTTTTGAGGGGAAAACTATGCATGCCACTAAATTCTACGGAAAATTCTGTATTAAACCCACTTTTCACCATTTCGATAAATTACATGGCAAAGCAGTTACGAGGGGTGCTTAAAATGTGCAGCGAAAGAGGTGAGATTTGCTTACCACACAGCAAACCATAGCCTAAGTTTCAATTCGAATTCTTGTTTTTCAAAACTAATTTCTAAGTTTTTTGAACCTAAATCATCATTCGGAAAAACTAAGTGTGAGGCAACAGTTTTAAATGACCTTTAGCTCAAGAAGAAAGACCAGACTAAGTCCAACTACATATCTGTAAGTATGGATGCATCAAACAGAAAGGATATAAAACTTGTGCCACTTGTTGTGCGTCACTTTAATCCCAATTCAGGTGTGCAAGTAAAGCTGTTAGAAATCTGTGGCGGGTGAAACATCTGAAATTCTTACAAATCAATTATGCTCTGCCATGTTCCAAAACGATTTCAACAAGAAAGTAGTTGACTTTTGTGGAGATAATTGCAACACTAACTTCAGTGGTGTAAAATTAATAATAATTTTTAATTACATATTTACCATTGAACTTATTCGTTCATAACAAAACTTATAATAAATTAATATTAGTCAAGTTGCTTTGGTATGTGTGAATCCTATGGCAACGTACAGGTCATAGGTTCAAATCCTACTAGAGGTAAACTTTTTACTTATGTATTTAATAAAATTAATAATAATTTTTAATTGCATATTTACTTTTGAACATATTCGTCCATAACAAAACTTATAATAAATTTATTCATCCTAATTCATCTTAATTTATCTTAATTCATCTTAATTCATCTTAATTCATCTTAATTCATCTTAATTCATCTTAATTCATCCTAATTCATCTCAATTCATCTTAATTCATCTTAATCCATCTTAATTAAACTTAGTTCACCTAAATCCATCTTAGCATCCTTAATTCATCTTAATTACCGTAATTCACCTTTTGAGCGTGGGAAAACTTTGAAGACCGTACGAAAATTTTATTGGGCGTGAGAATTTTGATGTTTGCCGCCACCGCTCCACAATCTTAATTCATCTGGCACTGTATGGTAGGTCTGTTTTTTCATTTGTCCATAGACTCCACCCAGACTCCGTGCTCCGATCAATCAATAAAATCCTTCTTAATAAAATCAATTTAAATCAAATCGATCTCGATCAAATCAATCTCAATCAAATCTGTCTCAATCAAATCAAACTCAATCAAATCCATCTCAATCAAATCCATCTCAATCAAATCAATCTCCATCAAATCAATCACAATTAAATCAATCAACCAGATCGATTTTGATCAAATCAATCTCAATATCAATCAAATCAATCTCAATCCAATCAATCTCGATCAAATCAATCTCAAGTGCCACAAAACAAAAATGATTTTATTTATTAAACCAATCTCATCATTACATAACATAGTAGTAATAAAACCGTTCTTCTAAATGAATATTAAATTGGTTGTTTTGCGTATTGGTCCTAAAGAATGCATTGAAACATCTTTGCTCTTCAACTGCTCGTTAAATTGTTGTATACGATGGTTCTCAGACTTGAAAGAATTACGGTATGCTTGGGTAGCACACATTACAATTTCTCCAGTTCCACCACCACCAGCCTCAAACCGTACTTTGTTGATGTGATGTCCAGATTGAATATCTTGTATTCTACTTCTGTCTCTAAATCCTTACCGTTTTTAAAAGATTTAAAACATGTTGATGCACTTAAAATAGATAAATCCAAATCATATATCTTCTACAGTGTATCATCAATTCTCTATCTTCTATGATCTATCATCCATCATCTATACCGTATGATCTGTTATATATCTTCTAGTCTCTATCATCAATTCTATATCATGCATATTCTATCATCTATCATCCATAATCTTTGCTTTATCATTTATTTTCTATCCATAATTACCAATTCTCTATCATCTATGTTCCGTCATCTATCATCTATTCTTTATCATATATATCATCTATCCTCTAGCATCTATTCTCCTCTATCATCTATGTTTTATCATTAATTATTCAGCAAACCTTTCAAAAACGGTAAGCATTTAGTGACAGGGGTAGAATGTGAGATATTCAAACTGGGCATCATATCAGCAAAGTACGGCGAGAGGGTGGTGGTGGTGGAACTGGATAAATTTATCCAGCGTTACCATAAGTTTTTCAAGTCTCAGGACCATCGTATACAGCAACTTAACGAGCGGTTGAAGAGTACGGATGTTTCAATGCACCCTTTAGGACCAATAGGCAAAACAACCAATTTAATATTCATTTAGAAAAACGGTTTTGTTTGACTACTATGTTATGTAATGATGAGATTGGTTTATTCAATAAAATCATTTTTGTTCTGTGGTACTTGAGATTATTTGATCGAAATTGATTCGATTGAGATTGATTTGATTGAGATTGATCGATTGATTGATTTGATCGAGATTGGTTTGGTTGAGATTGATTTGATTGAGAAGGATTTGAATGATTGATCGGAGCACGGAGTCTGGGCGGAGTCTATGGACTAATCGGAAAATAGGGGACATGGCATGGAATTAAGATCATGGAGCGGTATGTGCAATCATCAAAAGTGCCACGGCCAATAAAATTTTTCCACGGTCTTCAAAATTTTCTCACGCTCAAAAGATGAATTAAGTTGAACTAAGGATGCAATGATGAATTAAGATGAATTAAGGATGAACTAAGATGCATTCAGATTAATTAAGATGGATTAACATGAATTAAGATTAATTACGATAAACTAAGATGAATTAAGGTGAATGTAGATGAATTAAGGTTAATTAAGATGAATTAAGATAAATGAAGGTGAATTAAGATGAACTAAGTAGCAGAGCAGTAAGTATTACTTACCCGTTTTGCTGTCAAACCTTATTAAGTTGTCAAAAACGTCCGATATTGTAAAATAGTACTTTAAATATTAAGAACGGTGAAGGTTATTTACTCGTTGAAAACAATGTTTAGAGGCCAAAGAAATAGCTTGAAGTAGATAACTTGGAACAACATTGTGTTATATTGCAAAATAGCATTGTAGATAGTAAAATACTTTCTTGCTTCAAATTCTAGTTAATAATAGTTTTGTAAAAAATCAGTACATTGCATTTTCTCTGAAAACTCATAAATGTTTTAATCTTAAGGCATAAATGTGGGCAGATATTTTTTTAAATTCCTTGCAAATTAGACCAAGTCCTAAAATAATGCTGTGTGTATTTTCATTCTTATTTAGCCTTTTTTGTGGCTACTATTTTGAATTTTTTAATAAATTTTGTGAAACATCTGCGTTTCAGTTTTCGAAAACGAACAAATAAACACAGGAACCGGCATCAAGGTGGTCCTCAAGAGCAGATAATTATAAAGTAATTGCAAAAGAGGAGATCCAGCGAGGAACTACAAGTACAAGATATTGCTAAAAAACCTTTGAATAACGAAATTTATGAGCATCCTCAGCAAGCCCAGCTTGCTGTCCTTGCTCGTTAATTCTATAATTTATATGGAATTAACCCTCTTAAGGCGATCATGATTTCCGCAACACTAAGTTTTATAAGGTGCAATGAAAACAAAACTTTATTATTAACTTACAATTTACTAATAAAAATTACATCAAATCTAGTTCATTATGGATATACGATTTATACTTTAAAATTAATATTATCAACTTCTCCTTCTACCAGAATTTATTAAAAAACCTTAATTAAATTATGTGTATTCGTTATAAAAATTTCAGGTCATAATACAATGAAATGCAACAAAAATGGAAAATCAGAAACTACCAAATTAATTATCTTCACATCAAAGAAACAGAATGATATAGTCCTAATAAAACCCTTTTAACACCGATCGATTTATAACATTAATACCTCTGAAGCGCATTTGAAAAACTTGCTTTTTAGTGTACCTGCTTAATTAAATTATTACTAATTAGTAATTATTCGCAGGTAATTAATCACAGTCGAGCCAAGACGTGTACATCTTTTAACTCTTACGGATCCTTAATTTTGTTCACCTCCGAATAGTGATTAATAACGGGAACTTTGATGTTTTTAAAAACAAATTAATTGCTTTGTCCGTACCTAAAGTAAAACTAAAATTAGAGAGCTTTATACGATCTACAAATAAAATGTCTAAATCAATTCATTGCTTTAACATGAATATTTAAATCAAATGTAAATAACACGCTCCAATGACAAATTGAAATTGAGAGTAATAAATTGTATTACAAATGTAAATTGTGTACAGCCCACTAAATCAATATATTAATTATTTTTAATTAGGTAAATTTATTGCATTTTTTTACCTATTAGAGATAATCTTGCATGGCACTAGGTGATTTAGAATTTTTATGTAATAACTATTGTCCGTATTTATGGTACATGAATTTTATGTAAATTAGTTAATTACATTTTCACTGGACACGTGATCAAAGGTATAAAGAATTTACTCAATTCTATTCTATTTCAATGTACTTATCTACTAAGGGAAACCTGTCACTTTCAGAATACGTTTCCATTGATATTAATTCCCTTTAGGTAACTTACTCATAATACACAATATTCAAGAGGGCAAATTAAAGCTTAGAAATATAAGGTATTTGATTTATACCAAATTTATTTTTTACAATACGTTACAAATTGAATTCTCACTAGTTAAAATTATTTACTACAACTTAATTAATCCTATAATATGGTTATAAACGAGGTCTTGTATTAACATAATTAGGAAAAAAAAGGTTTATACTATTCATAGAGACGTAATTATTGAACTTACATTGTATTTCAGATTTTATTACAATCAGTTACATTATGTCATAATTCACACAAAGTATTCGTTTAATCATCTCTCATTTTAAATTATATTAAAAGTTTTGCGTTCCATGCAAGGGTTTAACAAAAAATTTCCTGCTTTTGACATTTAAATATAAAAACAGAGATGTACACATAAATAAAGAAATATGATATTTAGGTCATGATTATGACAGAAAATATATGGATGAAAATTAAATACAAAATACAAGTAAATTGTTTTAATATTTGTTTATTGGTTTTATGCGAAGTAACCAAAATGTTTAGAAAAGAAAAATTCCGGACACTTTTAATACTAAGAAAATTAAATTCAACATTACACAGTGTCGTTCCCAAAGTACGCACCATATGGTAAACTTCTTTATTATGGGTTTTCGACAAAAAGTTATTCTTGATAAAAGTTTGTGTATCCACTAAAACTAAATATGCAGTAACAAAAAATAGAAAAACATGTTTAGTATACGGGGGGTACTTGAAAATTTGATTTTGTGTCAAGAGTAAAGTACTCTTATTTTACAAAATATTGAAAAATGTTATTTGAAAAAGTTGTTCAATATTAAAAAATCCATTTAGGTTTAAAGTTACTGTTATCTAAGATAAGTTTTATTATGTCTAAAAAATAAAATATTCATAACACAAGAGGTACAGGACATCCTGTACACAACGGGTTATTAAAAAAATCTGTAATGTTACAAGTTATACGATTATGATGTTAACTATAATTAATTTGTTTTTAAAGTAAAATAATTTTCAAACTTTTTGGTGCAAAGTTATTTTTCTTTATTGTCCAAAATTATACAGCAAATACAGATACAGAAAATAAAATTTAATAAAAATGAGTCAAAAGCTATCAGAATGAAGTTAGTATCTTTGCACAGGTTGATTTTATGGTTCCTTCCATGCCCAAAATAATTGTTTAAGTTGTCTGAAAGCAAACGAATAACGAGTATTTGACATTAAATACTTTACTTCTTTTTTAAATATTTATTACTTAGTTGTTGCTATTGCGTATTTTGTTATTGTTTGATAATAAGTACAACTGAAATAATATTACGATGCATACAAAAGAAGAGAAAGTTGAGATTATTTTGTTGTGTGGGGAAAATAATTCAAGCAGACAACTTGCGGACATTTATAATGCCAGGCATCCTAATCGCAATATAAATCATACTACAGTGAGCCGTATTTTAAATACATTTAAAGAAACAGACAATATTGACAACATTTTCAGAAAACCTCACACCGCTGCAAAAGTTTCTACAGAGGTGTGGAAAATGGTAAGACGTCAATTAAACAGATACCGCCATGTTTGGATGTACCGTCTAGTACAGTAGAAAAGATCTTAAAAAAAATAAATTTAAAGCTTTCAAGCCATACTTCATAAATACTCTTTTGAGCTTTCGGCGTGGTATCAGGGAGAATACGAAGAAAATTCACGATTCCCAGTAAATATTTTCTGAACTGGTGAAGCAACATTTACACCTAATGGAACATTAAGTTCACAGAACTGTAGTTGGTGGGGTACAGAAAATCCTCATTTTAGTGTAGAGTGCAAGGATCAATATTAATTTAAGGTAAACGTCTTGTATGGACTGTTAAACGATACTGTGATTGGTCCCTTTGCCTTTGATGAAAACCTTACTGCGAACCGTTATTTGCAATTTTTACGACAAGATTTGTTACCAATTTTAAATCGAATACCACGTAGACAAAGAAACAAAATTTGGTATCAGTTAGAAGGAGCATTTGTTCATTGTAGTGCAACAATACGACAATTTTTAAATGAAATATTTAATGGAAAATCGATAGGAATGTCGCACGTCAGCACGATCACCAGACCTAACCCCAATTGATTTCTTCTTTGCGGGTTTATTGAAGAACGACGTTTACAAACATCGTCCTTTTATGGATAGAGACGATTGTGAGGGCCATAAAAACGGAGCACATTATGAATGCAGTCAACGATATGGTAAGAAAAACTGAACTGTGCATGTTGCTGGATGGACATCATACTGAAAATAGTGACAAATGGGGACCATATCAAGCATTGTTTGTTTTTAAAGCCAACTTAAAAACATTATTTTGGAAATGGAATCAACTTTGCACCAAAACTTTGAGAAGTATTTTATTTTAAAAGGAAATTAATGATAGTTAATATAATAATTGAGAAATTTGTAATATTACAATTTTTTTAATAAACAGTTGTGTGCAGGATCTTATTTATTTATTATTAAAAACAGTTTAAATCAATGGGTAAAAAAATAAAACTTATCTTACATGGCCATGACTTTAAATCTAAATGTATTTTTTAGTACTGTACAACTTTTCAAATAACATTTTTCGAAATTTTGTAAAATAAGGGTACTTTACTCTTGATACAAAATCAAATCTTCAAGTGCCCCCTCTCCCGTATACAAAATGTGTTATTCTATTTTTTGTTGCTGTATATTTAGTTTTAGGGGATAGACAAACTTTTATTAATAATAAGTTTTTGTCGAAAAACCCATAATAAAGAAGTTTCCCATATCGTGCGCACTTTGGGAATGACACTGTATAAATGAATTAAATTCTTGATGCAATATATAGTACTCTTACTTTTGAATAGGATCATCAGTCTGAGTACATAATAGTTACGACACGTGTTGCATGTACAAAACATGCAATTTTTAGAGCGCATATGAGTTTACAATAAATCATAACAGGTTCTCTTGTAACACCTATAAATTTTGGTGAACAAGCAGTTATTTACATATGAGTATAGTCAACGAAGGTTTACGTTACGAATAAGATTATATAATTTCGTAACGAATAACGTAAACTAATTTAACATGCAAGTAGTATTAAAACATTTATTTCATACCTTTCTACGTTTAATTTTTATCATCATACTACATACAATGTAAGTATATAGAAAAGTCTTATGCTAGTCTTAAAATATATTTGGAAATACTACGTCAATGGCGGTTGCTACGAAACAACGGATGATTGCCAAGGAAGCCATATTCTACCAACAAGAGTTTTCTCAACCATCTAAATAGCCGCGCCCTCCATAAAATTCACAATGGAAATGGAGTTGGAACAAAAATTACCATTTATGGTTGCACTTGCACACAGGAACACTTTCACGGCAATTATATACAGGGTACCCACCCACCAGGGGAGATAAGTACACTATAACTCCAATCACTACAAACGCGTGAAGTTAGGAGTGGCATAGTCAAAATATTGAAAATTTTAGTTTTTGCCAGTGATTTTTTAATATATGAACGTTTGCTGACCGATGCTATTCATATTAGAGAGGTTTAACACGTTGGTATTCAATGGGACCAACATACCTTAAAATACGATGACGTCATGGAACAAATTTTTATATTGTTTATGTATTAATAAACATAGCACACAATATATAGATGTATCACTATTTGTAAAGCCCAACTGATGCCTCGTCCGGCAATTCTACTCATACTCGCAAAACTATAGTTTCTGGTCTATAACTGTTTTAATTAATAAACACAGTAAATGGATGTTTTTTAAGTTCCTTATAAACGATAAAAATAGAACAAAACTGGCAAAAACAATGTGAAAATACCAATATTGCTGCGATGAATAATGAAGAATTAAAAAAAAGGTTAATTTGTGCGAAACACTTACTTCCGAAAACTTTATAAAAATAAAAATCGGAAACTGTTCAGTAGATAGGACTTACTAACTTTTAGACTAAACGGTTTAATGTTGCGTTCAGCCAAAAATAGACTGCATCACATGCCACCCTATACTAACTGTGGCTGAGTACAGGGACCACCTGCTCCTGTCCATCCTAGTCCTGTCAAATGTAAAGCTACTTAAGCTTGGTCATAATCGGACTTCTAAATAGCATTAGCCAGTAAAGGTACAAGAAAGGAGAAAGGACGAAAAATTGAAACAATACTTCTTCAATTTTTCGTCCTTTCTCCTTTCTTTTATTCCGCCCTTCTCGAGGCAAGCTCCCCTAATGAAATTTAATTTTTTTAGGCTTTTGGATTAGTATATAATAATAATCTAAGTCATTATCCATTAGTACTCAAAATACACGCCTAATTCGTTTATAAATTCAATCCAATTGCCCTGGTTTGAAATTTAGGCCCCAAGTTACATCACGATGTATCCGTTTCAGAAAGTCGGCCGTATAATAGTGTTAATAGTGGCTCGACACACAATCGCCTGATATGTTTGCATCGATCAGCACTAATAATGAAAAGAAAACAAAATTGAATAAAACGATCATCTTGCTTAACGAAGTAGCGAGATCATCAAGCAGATGGTGAATCGAAGAGTATAATTACATTAGTTATTATTCATAAATCACGAATTTTAAACTAAACAACAGGTTTTACTAGATTGTTCATCAAACTTGTCACGTTATCTTTAGACTGAGTATAATATAAAACTTATTCTTAAAACGGAAAGAACGCAAGAGAAGTCAAAGTAACTAGACAATAATGTTCATAATTAAAGTTAAGTACACCTACCTCTAGTTATATAATATTTATTTCTACAGTTAACTTTACTTGAGAATTAAGGTCTTACATTTTATATACGTGATATAAACAAAAACATAAGTTGCCGAACTTACATTAAATTTTACATAAAAATTTAACTTGGCAGTAACATAAACAATAAATTATTTTAGATAGTAATTTACAAGTTTTTAAACTAACAATACTCTAATTAAATCAGAATTTTTAAATGTAGTATATAATTTTTTGCATTTATTTACTTGGTAAAGAACTTTTTAATTAAATTTGTGCGTTGAGCTTGTTGTAAAGGAAAAATGTCTAACTATAACGGTCGTGCTTCCCTTGGGACAAAAGAATTCACGCAACCTGTTAAGCACGAAAGGAAAATACTTTAGGATTGGTGTTATAAAGCAACCAAAAAAATGCTTATTTTTTTAATTCTATTTCTTTAACGGTAAAAAATAGAAAAACAAATTTGCATTAATTACACGTTTATGAAATCTTTCATATAATCATTTACATTTATAAATAAGTAATGGACGAAAAAACATTTTTAATTAAAAAAAAACTAAACTCTGTGAAAAAATGGGGTTGCGCCACTTCTGATATGAAAAATATGCCATATGCGCTACTATTGGAGCATGTAATAGAAAATTTTCTTTGAAAATTTATAAATTGGATTGTTTAACGTTAGTGGGTGTAATTTCAACAGAAAAATTTTAGATCAATACGTTGGGAGACCTCGGCAACGTTCCAATTTTGACGTTGCAGAGATTATTTACGCAGATATTCTAGCATTGAACTATTTTGCTTTTCATTCGTCCCATGCAGATTTATAACATTTCATTAATCAAACACCAGTATAACAGATTAAACAATTTATTTCAATCTGCTATTTATTCATTTATCTATAGGCAACAGTTTACAAAAATACTCACTCATATCCAGAAGGTATGACAACAAAAGGTTGTTACGAACTTAATCTAAGTAAGATAAAATCGTATTTTTGCGAGTGTTAACTATTTCAAGTACATAATCACCTATATTCTATAATTTATAATTGCCTATAACCCGTAACGTCTTCACGATCAGATTTTCTTACGATCTGGTACTATGCCAAACAAATTCTACTCGAATATGTAGGGTAAAGGAAAGAAATCAAGTATTAATTGTTTGTACCAATGTAGTATAGAAGATTGTTAAGAAACTGGACTTTATTATTCCATACAGTTGTTTCCAATAATAATAAGTATCCATGTCAAGTATATAAATTCAAAGATAAATATGACGCTGAAAGATAATAAATTGTTTTTATGCTAATTTTTTATAATATTGATTTTAGAGATATACCATAATCAAATGAAAGCTATTCTACGGATTTTATTTCATAATATATAGATAAAGTGTTACGATAATCGTGTATAAGTATTTCTGCAGAATTATACTCTTTTATGTAGAAATAAACCTCGTATCAGAGTTTTGAATCTTGCTTCACTCAGCTTGCAAACTTGTTTACTTGCTTGAACATACAACATGTTTCATATAATTTATCTATTTATTTATTTTATAACAGAAAATATACTATAAAAAATATAATAAAGTAAGATTTATATAGTATATGCAAAAGTTTAATACAAAACCTGCTAAAAGATTTGACTGCGCCCCAACGCATAAAACAAAACAAAAACATAAACAAACAAATATTTGTAAAGGCGTCACTAAATTAGTTACTAAAAAAAACTAAAACATATTATTTTAGTGAAGCAAATATAAAAAAAACAAAGAAAAGTACAAACAAAAAAGAGTACATACATAATTAATGTATATTAAATGGATGGCCTTCATTGTATAACAGGACTATACTAATATACTATATGTTTCATTAGCATAGTTTTGGTTATGGAATTTTGTATGATCTGTAGTGATTGCAGATGTGACTTATATGCTGTACCACATGTAGTAATTCCATATGCAAACACAGATTGTATATGTGCCCTGTAAACAATGTAAGCATTTATAAAGATCATTATTATATTCCCGCATACTATACGAAGTATAGTAAAGGGAATGTATTGCGATCATGTAAAAATTGTACCTGAGAATATTGATGATATTTACGTTTTGAGAGTCCCTGAATCCATTTTGGCATGCCCTCTCAGTATGTGTGTGTACATGCGTGCATGCGAACGTACGCGCGTGTGCGTATGTCCTTGTGAGCGCATGCGGGCGTGAGTGCGTGCGAGCCTGCGCGTATGTGCATGTGTGTGGATGTATGCGTGCGCGTATACGAGTGTGCGTGTGTGGGAGTGTGCGTGTGTACGAGTGTGCCAGTGACTGTTTATATGTGTGTGTGTGTGTGTGCGTGCGTGCGTGTTTATCTGTGTATGTGTCTGTGTGTACATGTAAACACGATTTGTGTTATTTCACCTGGGTTTAAATTTGCCATACGGCTATTATGGCAAAATCGTGTATCCGTATCAACTTTTGGGACATTAGGACTACGGGCAGTACCTGTTAACCTACACCGTTTTCAAATGTTTTCTCGTAAATTAGTTATTTTAATGAAGTTATTAATTTGAAATTTCTTACACGTACGAAAGACACTGAAAAACTATTAGATATGAAATTTCAAGATGATCGATGTACTAGAATTGGTAAAAACTTCTAACCAAAATTTTTGACTAGAATGTTGCAGAATCAACAAAAATCTTAAAAAACGCAGTTTGACTATCAAACTAAAAATGAACAAAAATGATAAAAATTAAAAATCTGTAGCTATGGAATAATAGTTTTTTTCGACTTTTATTTCAACCTGTATCGGAAATTATGCACCTTATGACCTGCTTCAGTGTTTTGTTTCTTGTACATAACAAGCAATAACTTACCCATTTTTGCCTTATTCTGTATATATCATTATTATTAATTTACGCTTATCACACAGGCCTTTATTTCCTTAGCACTTGTCTTTTTCCATTCTTTCTTATTCATTATTTTGTGTTCCCAGTCGTCTTTTCTTTTGTGTCTTCCCTTACTGCCTCTTCCCATGTCTTCCATGGTTTACCACGGTTTCGTACTCCTTCAACTTGTTTATTTGCACTTATTTTTATAAATATTTATTTTAGTTTATTAACTATAATTATTCTTTATAATTTGTTAGTCATTTATGTTATTGGGTTTGCATTATTCATGAATCAATTGTCCTCTTCGGTTTTGTAAAATGTAAAACCCTTTATCATCTTTTTCATACAGTTTGTTTCTTGACTGTCATAAATGTTTTTTGCTCACAAAGAACTTTAAACCTCTAGTTATTGAACCCCATCGTTAGTCTTCAAATCTTCATAGTGAATACAACCTCCATAATCCGGAAATTACTTTAACATTCATGTGAGGTATTTATCCTGACGCATTTCTTTGAAATCTGTTCTTGTTCAAGTTTCCAGAATCTACCAATCATAACTCGCCTCTCTTACTGTGGTAATTATCAGTTATATTTTGTGCCTCCCATTGTCATCCTTCTTGAATCCAAAATATATTTTCAAACGTCAGTACAAATATATGACCTCTTATTATTAACATCGCTTGGCTCTATCAGTCAAACATCATAATATATTCTATAATCATGCAAATATGACTTATGGCATTTCCGACTATAATTTATACCAGTTACTACAGTTATTCCGGCATATAATATTGTATTGTAAGTAGGAAAGTGTAATATTTGTGTTAAACTATGTAAAAGGTATAGAGTAGTTAATAAAATTATTAAAATTATCTAACTCTCTTATTATTGCAAGTATACCTGACTATACGAAATAACGCGAACTTAATTCTTCTTCTTTTCCTAGGCATTGGGCATAGAGTTTGAAACACCCTATACCTAAACGTAGCAGATTCGTTGTATTACTAGCAACAATGCACGTGCGTTGATGATGACAGCAAGAACCTCGAAATCATCTTGTTTTATAATGCAACAAGAGTAGGGGATTACGCACTAGATGAAAAATGTTCGACGTATTCGACACCTCGAAGAACTCGCCCTCCAATTTTTAATATTTGCGGTGTTAACAGCCGTATTTTGTATCAATTGTCCAGACAGGTAGAGAAATTTCTCTCTGTAGTTACTTGAAAGAACTAGGAAAGCAATTATACACTCCCCATGAAACGGCTAGAATCTACAATAGAAATGTTCCGCGCAAAATTCGTTTGTATGCTGCAGATATTTTGAAATTATCGTTTGAGGAGCCTCCTGAACCTGCTGAAACGCCACAAAGATCAGAAATACCAAGATGTGGTATATGTCCTCCAGACAAGCATCCGAAAACGTTGGCAAATGTTTAACGTGAAATATTCCCATTTGTATTCAGTACTCTAGTTTAATTTGTAAAAATTGCATTTAATTTGTTTTTTTAAAGTTATAAATAATATATAAGTATTTAAATTTTTGTTTAGTAATAAAATGTATATTTTCCATTAGTATTAGATTTTAGGAACAAAATTAAAAAGGGTACGTGGAACCCAATAGTAGTAATTATGGTTATAACATTGGCTAGTAGTATTTACGGTTAAGGGATGAAAGCCTTTTAATGCATTGGGATTAAGATTAATTTTCTCTTTTTAATATTTAGGGAAAATATATTTGTATAATCGTACTCTGTCCAAAGAACTTCTCAATTTTTTTAACTATGTGCCAATCTTTTCCCTTAATAAAGAGAACAGTACCATCGGCGTATGAAATTATATTAACTGGAATATGCAAGCTTAGCAAATTATTTAAATATTTATTAAAAAGAATAGGACCAAGAGTGGTTCCTTGCGATACACCACTTGTGACAGAGCGGAGGTTGCTCTCATTGTTGATTGAAACAAATTGTTTCCTATCGATTAAAAGACTTTTGATAAGTTTTAGAGCTATGTCACGGATTCCTATTCTATTTAATTTTTCGAATAAGCTAAGTGTGTCAAAATCCTTTGCAACATCCAAAATAATGCCATGTAAGTTTGATTTTTATTGAAGGAGTTATAAATTTCAGAAGATTTGCCCTTAACAAAGCCATTTAATACGTTTTCAAATATTTCTGAAGGAAATGGAGATGTAAAAATTGGTCTTTTGGGCTACTTTTATATAATTGAATCATTTTCTTGACTTTAGAATTTCTGAGAAATAACTGACACTGATGCACCTATTAATGAGAGTTGCAACTACCTTGAGTGACCTAATGGTTCGCATTCCTTTGTAGGCGGCTATTTCATTAGCGATTTTTGATTTTGTCGATTTTTAACGAGCGCCCTTTTAGTTGAGTAAGAACCACACTCTACTTCTAGCGAGGTCGTTACAAAGGTTTTAGTGTGGATTAACAAGGTGTCTAGTGTAGTGTTGCTACTTCTATGGTATACGCACCTAGTCCATTCCCATTACCGACTAATTAATACAATAGAACAATTGTAATGCTAATTGTAATTATTGTATTAATGATGGGACATACTTATTTTCAAACTACAAATTTACAAATAAAGCTTTAGATGTTCTTCTACTCATAGGAAAGCAAATATGATTAATCATGTTTATCTAATATATAAATTATTTTTCTTACTGAATTAAAATTTTCAATTTCAAACCAAAAATACTTTGACATTTATTCAAAATTCCATTTAAAAATTATTCTATTTTCTTTCCACATTTTACCTAATAACAATCAAAAAATAATAAATAAAAGAAAGAGATTTAATTCTGTGCTTGTAGACTCTCATAAACCTAATGTAACGTAACTCAAAATCTACAGCGCGAATCAATTATCATACTTAATCCCCCTATTGTGTTCGGGTCAATATGACCCAATCGCGTTCTTCTAATGTGCATAAGTCTTTAATTTATTTGAATATTTCGTTGCCATTGCATGACTTTTATTTCATTACTCTAATAAGGGTGTAACTAGATTGATATTAGAAAATTATAATTAGTTTTTTTTTAAAGCATACGTTACACTCACTGTGTTCAAATTAGAAGAACGAGAAGCAGATTATTATCATAGACGAATGTATTTTATTAGTTTCGTTTTATTTTCATAAATATAAATAACTTACATAATATTGCTACATTATTGGGCAATATTTGCATGCGTTATTTGCGTACCGGTAAACAAGTTTATTCCTGTTCAGGCTTCTCTGCGGCTCCGCGTATAAATGCAACCAGTGAGCATTTGTGTGTTAGTTTCGTAGTAAATATAAAACTTGATGCTATACTCTAACAAGAAAATACCTAACAATTGAAATTTATTATTGAAAACGTTTAGTGAGAGAGTGCTAACGGATAGTGAACTTGACTAACTTTTGTGTGTTTCTGATGGTTATTCTAACGCTTCTGAAGAAGAAGACCATTTGTCCCAAACCGAGATATATAAGAGCGAATCGGATGATGAAGTGGAAGCTACGATTTCAGATGAAGCTGATACGGATAATCACGTAACTTCAAAAGATGGCAATATAGTATGGAATGAAGAGACGGGAAGGTTATCAACAGCAAATATTATTTCGTTGATTCCTGGGCCAACAAGGTATGCTAGGTCGCGAATAATTGATATAAAATCCGCGTACTTCTTATATTTCACACCCAAAACCTAATTTTGAAAATGTCAAATTTAGAAGGCAAAAGACTTTGTGGCGACACGTTTCAAGAACTAACATTAGTTAAACTAGAAGCATATTTTGCCTACTGTTTCTAGCTGTAGTGTATAAATCTCATGCGGAGGCAACAAACAGTCAGTCTGTGGGATGGAAATGTAGGTCGTCCAATATTCAGAGCAGCGATATCCCTACAACGATTTCATGTAATTGAACGAATAATTCGCTTTGACGATAAAAAACTCGACCACAACGACGCCAAACTGATAAATTAGCTCCCATACGGACTTGTGGGATGAACGAGTTGCACTTCTACCTTAGCTCTATAATGTTCACGAAAGTGTAACAGTTGTCCTTTTAGACAGTACATCGCGAATAAACCTGCTAAATAAGGACTCAAGATTTGGACTTTATGCGATTCTGTAACTGCTTATGTATATAACATGCAAGTTTACCTCGGGGAAAAAAGAAGGTGAACCTCCAGAGAGAGGTCAAGGTAAAGAGTTGTGCTAGATCTTACCTGTGGTCTAAAAGTTCTCAACGTAACGTGTGATAATTTTTTTTACCTCGTACGATCTGGGGTAGATGCTATTGAAAAGAAAAATAACCATGCTTGGCACTATTTGCAAAAATAAGCCTGAATTGCCAGCCGCATTGGTGTGCAACAGGAAAGAAGTTCTTTCTTCAAAATTTTACTTGACCAGGGACACGTCGATAGTTTCCTATATTCCGTAACAGAATGAAAATGCTATGCTCATGAGCGCCATGCACCACGATAACGGAGTGTGCAACCAAGATCATAAAAAGCCGTTTATGAATTTATATCACAACAAAACTAAAGGTGCTGTAGACACGTTAGACAAGTTAATAATAACACACACATGCAGACGGCAAACGAAAAGATGGCCGATGACTATCTTTTACAATACCGTGAACGTCACGTTCTTCAACCAGTAATGCCGACGTAAGGGAACAATCAACCACAACCAAGCGCGCAATAGAGGCCATTTTGTCCCTCTTCAAATGATAATAAAACTAATATGGTATGTTGTAATTGCCCAAAATACCTATGTAAAGCTCATATATATTACTACTGTCAAGACTGTAACAAATACATGTACATACCTAACTACTACGTTTTTCAAATGTTCTTTACATAACATTTATAATATGTAATAAAAATACAATAACGTGATAAATCAATTTAACGACAATAAAACGACAACTATAGGCTCCTGGGTCATAATGACCCGAACACAGTAAGTGAAACCAAAATGTTAACACAGTAGGAGGGTGTTAACTCTTTAGTGTGAAAACATCACAATAGTTTAAAGTTTCATGATGGGGTGTTTCATACGAAAGGCTATTAAGTCAAATAATGGCAGACTTGATAAATACGGGTTTGATAGGATTAATAATAAATGTTATGTAATAATTTCAACGTTCCTACAATTAACTGTGTTAGGTACACAGTTATTACATTGTTCCAAATTCCATTTCACTTACAAATGCACCTTGAACTTCATTAATATTACAAAACAGAAAAGAAGTATAAAAAAGTATCTAAAAAACATTTTATCACAAAAAGAACATTTAAACCAAAAATATAGCGAGCGCGTGTCGTACGAATTAATGGGAATTTTTTTAAACTTATTCCACTGTAACGACGTGACGTATAACTTTCTCGTATTTCTCCATGTGTATCTGATTTATGTTTCAAATAAAATTAATTCGCTATAATGTTTCAAACATATTACATCCTTTTAACAGTTTTAACATTTAATATTCTCTAGTAATTCTAATTTATGAGTTAGTTTAAAAATGACGCCTATAAGAATAAAAAAAAAACAATGCACATCATTATCTATAATATATTTGCATAACTTAATTGAAGGTTAATAATGAGACACGTAATTCTCTGCCGCATTATATGACTTTTTAAGCAACTATAAATTTTAATATTTCCTTACATTTTAATTTGTCTCTATCAAAACTTTCACGATTTAAATTCAAAATACTGATTACTTATCATTGGGTTTCTTCAATCATGTATTTGAATATAAATTCCATCAAATTTACACGTTTTTATAACAGTTGCATCTGTTTGTAGTAATAGTTCAGTTTTTCTACATAAATAAAACGACAACGCAATTTTATTCGTATATTGCTTAAACAAAAAAATGGTAGATTCATGTTATACATCTATCCCAGTTGAAGGCAATATACAGTGTGTTCGTAATGTAGCGGATAAATTCAATTAAAATTAGAATTGGGAGTTTACGAAGAAAACGCTCGGACCCGTCGATTTTTATTTTCAATTCATAATTTTTTACGTAAAAGTGAAATATACAGGGTGTGTCAAGAAAAAATGTGACGTTACAATCGCCCACGTGGATGCCCTTGCCCTTGTCGTGGCCCCTTTGAGTGAAATTTAAATTTGTAGCGCCATCTAGTGGTGTATTTCTACGACTAATAAATGTTTTCGGTAATAGAGGTGGCTCCACTTATCGGTGTATTTCTAGGACTAATTAGGGTTTGTTTGTGGGGCCATCTAGTGGTGTATGGACTAATAAATGTTTTCTGTAACATAGGTGGCTCCACCTAGCTGTATATTCTAAAAGTAGATACATAGGTCCCTGTAATCATAATAGCGGAATATTTGAAATAAGGGGCCGGTCCTAACAGTAACCTGTAAGAGAGGTATAGGACGCTTGAACCTGCTCTCATGGCTTCGCCTTCTGTCATGGAACACTTATCTTGGTTTTAATTATGAGTTATAATGTATCACAGACCTTTTGTTTTAATTATGAGTCATAACTAAATTTTACTGGCATTCAAATCATTTGCGACCAAATCAATCTCAAGTACAACGAAACAAAAATTTTATTAAGTCAAAGAGTAGATATACTACTCCATTCCTGTCCCACTTTTGTCACTAGATTTGTCACCAGATTTGTCACCAGAAAAGTCACTAGATTTCTAGGTTGGTAACATTGCTGGGTGCTAAGTCAAGGCCACGTTGTTGGTAACGGGGCTACGTGTGGTAACCCTGCTAAGTCAAGGTCAAAGGTAAAAAGTTGCAAGGTAATCAAAAATAGAATTCAAGGTCGAAGACTTACGGTGGTGTCATATTTCTTAGAAATATAAAAGGTGAAAAGCTAAAAATAGAAATTGCCAGGTAATCATAAATAATTTTCAAGGTCAAACTTTTTAGCGGGAAATATAAATTTTTGGAGCTGATCATCATATTTATAGTCAAGGTCAACAGTAGGTATTTAACAAGTTTAAGCATGGTCAAGGTGAAAAGCTAAAAATAGAAATTGCAAGGTAATCATAAATCTAAGAATATAATTTTCAAGGTCAAACTTTTTAGCGGGAAATATAAATTTTTGGAGCTGATCATCATATTTCTAGTCAAGGTCAAAAGTAGGTATTTAACAAGTTTAAGCAAAGGTCAAAGCTAAAATAGAAGTTGCAAGGTAATCATAAATCTAAAATAGTTTTCAAGGTCAAAGGTTATTGACCTACGCTGGTGTCATATTTCTTAGAAATATAAAAAGGTCAAGGTGAAAAGCTAAAAATAGAAGGTTGAACTTTTAGCGGAAATATATTTCTTATATAAATTACGCGTATAGGTATACGGATCCTAACTCACCGTGCACGTACGCGTTCCCCGTTTCAAGGTCACAGGTTAGTAACATTTCAGCTAAGTCCCCGCTTCAAGGTCACTAGAAAAGTTACTAGGTTTTTGATTATCCTGAAGGTCATTGCCCTCAGTCTCAAGCAAGTCTATGCATGTTTCAAGGGCACGCCCTATTCTGAGAAATCAAGAACAAAGGGGTTGTTTAAAGTCTATGCTTTCAAGGCCACATGAGAGAACAAAGACGATCTATTGTTTTGGCTGAGTCATAGCTTCTGAAATTCTAGGAAATCAAGAACAAAGACGATGCATTGTCGACGGTTCAAAGTCTATGCTTTCAAGGCCACATGAAAGAACAAAGACTATCTATTGTTCCGTTATTCTAAAAATAGATTGTTATCTCAATTCTAGGAAATCAATAACAAAGGCGACCCATTGTCAACGCTTCAAAGTCTATGCTATTTTCAAGGTAAAAGAACAAAAGCGATTCATTCTTCTGGTCGAGTTATAAAATAAATTGTTATCTCAATTCTGAGAAATCATGAACAAAGACGATGTATTGTTCAAAGTCTATGCTTATAATTTTCAAAGGTAAATGAACAAAGACGATTCATTGTTCTGGTTGATTTATAAAAATAGATTGTTATCTAAATACATCTCTTTCAAGAACAAAGGCAATCCATTGTCAACGATTTAAAGTTTATGCTTATAAGGTCACACCTCTGATAACAAAGACGATCCATTATTCAGTTATTTTAAAAATAGATTGCTATCTCAATTCTAGGAAATCAAGAGCCCCTGAGGTGCATGTTTCAAGCAATGTCACGCCCCTCAAGTGAGCTAAACAGGTGGCCGTTCCCCTAAACAGGTAGCCGTTTCCTAAAAACAGGTAGCCGTTTCCTTAAACAGGGGGTCCGTTTCCCAAAACAGATAGCTGTTTCGCAACATTTCTTAGAAAAGCTATAAATAGAAGTTGCAAGGTAATCATAAATCTAAGAATAGAATTTTCAAGATCTACTCCACTTGAAGGTCACGACGATGATCTCATAAGCTATGCATAAAAAGTAGGTCATGAGTTCATTGAAGGTGAATACTCCACTTCAAGCTAAAAATAGAAATTGCAATGTCACCATCCTCATCATATTACAAGGTCAAGGTCCGAAGCTAAAAATAGAAACTGTAATGTCATCATCATCATCATCATCATCATCATATTACAATTCTTAGAAGTCTAAAAATAGTGTGTTCAAAGGTTATTGATCTGTATATCATAGCTAAAATGGCCGGTTCAAGTCCTCACTAAAAGTTGATCACGTTACAGCTAAAAGTATAGTGACAGCATGATCGTTGAAAGTAGCTTATGCGCGTAACCAGATATGTATGGTAATCAAAGAGATGGTTCATATCTGCACTAATGTAACATAGTGGGCGTCGTTTAGAGTAACAATATAAGGAAATAGTGTAATGGGTAGTGAGTGTTGTGTCAAACATGTGGATGGTATACGCTCAAGAGCAATGGACCAAAGCAACTGACCTGAGAACAGCGGTGGAACGCTTGAAGCAAGAATTTTCAGCATTAGTATTCGATGCCGAACATGAGGCGGTTTACGGGCGAGGTGATTATAGTGAAGCGGAGTGTAACGTCCTAGTGAAAAAGTATGAAAAGGAGTAAAGATATGTGAAAAGTTTTTAAATTTAAAGGAAATATGTAGAACATGTTTTGTAGAAGAACTGAAAGCTGCGCAATTGCATCAGTTTTGCAATGAAAAATGGACGGCATCTCTTGATGGTAGTAGTTCATCCTCATCAGATGCAGATTAGCCTATCGATACAATTATCAAAGTGCACTCCCCCCTCTAACATCATGATGCAGTAATATATAGGACAGTTCCGGTGTCAACTATAATTCATAAGCGTTCTCGAATCAATAAAGATGGATCTATCTGCATTGAACAGTAGCACTTTCTGTAAATCCTTCACGAACGTAAAAGACGCAAAATATAAAGTGATTGATATGAATACTATCAGTATGGGAAACATATTATCATTGAAACCCAGAACTTTAAGTGCATACTTACCTTAGGATTTTATGAATAGTTCAAAGAAGATCGCATTGAAAAGTTTAAGCAATATCTGGTTGAGAATGATGCATTACCAGCGCCGGAACTGTAGGAAAGATGACTAATTTAACATTTCTGTAAAAAATAATAACATATATATCTATGTATAATTGTTTGGAAATAAATTATATATTTTTGTTGCAAAAAAGAAAGTCTTCTATTTTTGAAGAGTATATCATAATGAAGAGAGCTGCTATTGATGAGACAAAAAAAAAAAAAAAAATGTAGCTGTGTCTGCAGCTATATTGGCTAAGCTCTTCAAGGTTAAGATTTATTGGTATCATATTACAATTCATACCAACCAATCTTCAAGGTTAAATTTTATTGACAAGGTATTGAGAAGGTATAATATTACAGTTCTTATGTTAGACTCTTAAAGCTTCTTAGGAATAGCAAAATAAAATATACATATTATGGTAACATTTTGTAATACCTTTACTGGAGCATATCTATTTATTATTCGTTTTCGCATTCAATTTTCGTTTAATGTGGTCCACAAGATATCATCATCATCTTTCCTAATAGGTCATCGCTTCATTATATTGTATACTAGCCATACATTCAGCTTACTTAGAGACGTTGTCCGTAACTTATTACAAACCTAAGCAAACCCCGAGGTGTTGTCTATGCATGTTTCAAGGTCATCAAGCCATGTCACACCCCCTAGAGCCCTGAAGTGGTCTAAACAGGTAGCCGTTTCCTAAAACAGGTAGCTGTTTCCTAAAAACAGGTAGCCGTTTCCTAAAACAGGTAGCCGTTTCCTAAAACAGGTAGCCGTTTCCCAAAACAGATAGCTGTTTGGTAACCTTCCTCGAAGGTTATACGAGAGATCCATTGTTCAGGTGGAAATAGATTCAACATCTCAATTCTGAGAAATCAGGAACAAAGTGGGCCCATTGTTCTAACCAACGGTTCAAAGTCTATGCTAACAATTTTGTGATGAATGAACAAAGACGATCCATTGTTCAGTTATAATTTCTAAAAATAGATTGTTATCTAAATACATCTCAATTCTAGGAAATCAAGAACTAAGACGATGCATTGTTCTAACCAACGCTTCAAAGTCTATGCTTATAATTTTCAAGGTCACCTCTGATAACAAGGTGATTCATTGTTTTGGCAAAAGCCTCTGATGCAAACTATTTCTCAGGTTATAACAGCCTATCCATCTAGGTCAACAAGTCAACTTTTAACATTCCTTGAGGTAAAATTCTGGAAATAGCAAATAAGAGTTCCTATTACTGAATTCTAGTAATATAATCAGTTCGTGGAAACAAGAGGGTTGTTGTCATGCTGAATATCAAGGTTCCTGTATTGGCTAAACGTTATGCTTACAGTATCTGGTGGTTGGAAATTCTCAAGGTCTCCAAGAAATTTTCAAGGCCATATGTCCTACAGACCGATCTTACCCGACATCATTCGATCGAAATGTAGCCGAAACCTGCAGGATCAATTCTAAACGAGTCATGGAAACAAGAAGAATGATAGGCTAATATGGTTATTAACTAAATTGTAATAAAAAGCGTGGGCTCATACAATAGTCATCCAGGATGTTTCTCCAAATATAGATAACCGTTTCCCAAAACCGACGGTTGTTTCTCAACACAGGCTAAACTGAACTAGGTCAAAACCTAAACATCTGGTCATGAGGGGTTAGAAATCCCAATTCGTGGGAAGGTTCAAGTACAATATGAAAGTAGTTTTATATTATAGAAAAAGCTAATCACCTACTTTGGGGGTAGTACTGATAGGTAGTAGTTTACCCGACATCATCCGATCGAAATGTAGCCGAAACCTGCAGGATCAATTCTAAACGAGTCATGGAAACAAGAAGAATGATAGGCTAATATCATGGTTATTAACTAAATTGTAATAAAAAGCGTGGGCTCATACAATAGTCATCAAGGATGTTTCTCCAAATATAGATAACCGTTTCAAAACCGACGGTTGTTTCTCAACACAGGCTAAACTGAACTAGGTCAAAACCTAAACATCTGGTCATGAGGGGTTAGAAATCCCAATTCGTGGGAAGGTTCAAGTACAATCTGAAAGTAGTTTTATATTATAGAAAAAGCTAATCACCTACTTTGGGGGTAGTACTGATAGGTAGTAGTTTCTATAAATCCCCTACTTTTTGAGGTAAAGGGTAGCTTTTCCAATAGGCTTATCATCTAGGGGTGCATTTCTGACCGAGAAAATAATGAATTCTGGGGATTTATTTCAAGGTCAAGTGAGTTTTCTCGTTATGCCAGAACGCGCTCCACGTCTCACTGACGTTTGAAGCATGCTTGTGGTGGGGGATTTAAATTTTTGAAGTCACTCACCCTCTGGTGGTGAAATCGGAAGCTTTTGGAGCTCTTTCAAGGTTAAACTGTAAGCGGGAGGTTTAAAATGTTGGAGTTGGTCAAGGTCAAAGCTAAAAAGTTGCAAGGTAATCATTCATATAAATCTAAAAGTTTTTTGAGTAAGTTAGCAGTTTTGAAAGGATGCATGTTTATAATAAAAAGGCTTCTCCGGGATTGCATTATTCAGTAAACTTTTATTGCTAGAAATGGTGAAAGTAATAAGAATGATAAGAAGAAAAAGAATTATTAAGTATTGACGAGAGGAAGAAAAGACTCGAGGTGTTAATGAAGGAAATAAAAAAATTGAGGGTAGATTTAGAGCTGTATGAGGTAAAAAGAAAATGATGCAACTTCGAGTGAATGTGCCATGAAAAAAGGTGCATTATAATTTGAATGAGAGATGTATTAGTAAATAAGTAATTACGGTAGTAATGATAGTTATATGTAAATATATATGGTTTTAATCGCTTAATAAATCACAACTCGATAATCCTTTACCCAAAAATTCTGAATTTTCGTATATATACCCAATAAGTAAGAGCGCCAATGATAGTAGTTTCCAAAATTTGTAAAAACAAAAAATATGATAAAAAAAAAAAAAAATGTGAAATGTGTGTTATCAGAGGTGTGACCTTGAAAATTATAAGCATAGACTTTGAAGCGTTGGTTAGAACAATGCATCGTCTTAGTTCTTGATTTCCTAGAATTGAGATGTATTTAGATAACAATCTATTTTTAGAAATTATAACTGAACAATGGATCGTCTTTGTTCATTCATCACAAAATTGTTAGCATAGACTTTGAACCGTTGGTTAGAACAATGGGCCCACTTTGTTCCTGATTTCTCAGAATTGAGATGTTGAATCTATTTCCACCTGAACAATGGATCTCTCGTATAACCTTCGAGGAAACGGTTACCAAACAGCTATCTGTTTTAAACGGCTACCTGTTTTAGGAAACGGCTACCTGTTTTAGGAAACGGCTACCTGTTTTAGGAAACAGCTACCTGTTTTAGGAAACGGCTACCTGTTTAGACCACTTCAGGGCTCTAGGGGTGTGACATGGCTTGATGACCTTGAAACATGCATAGACAACACCTCGGTTTGCTTAGGTTTGTAATAAGTTACGGACAACGTCTCTAAGTAAGCTGAATGTATGGCTAGTATACAATATAATGAAGCGATGACCTATTAGGAAAGATGATGATGATATCTTGTGGACCACATTAAACGAAAATTGAATGCGAAAAACAAATAATAAATAGATATGCTCCAGTAAAGGTATTACAAAATGTTACCATAATATGTATATTTTATTTTGCTATTCCTAAGAAGCTTTAAGAGTCTAACATAAGAACTGTAATATTATACCTTCTCAATACCTTGTCAATAAAATTTAACCTTGAAGATTGGTTGGTATGAATTGTAATATGATACCAATAAATCTTAACCTTGAAGAGCTTAGCCAATATAGCTGCAGACACACGCTACATTTTTTTTTTTTTTTTGTCTCATCAATAGCAGCTCTCTTCATTATGATATACTCTTCAAAAATAGAAGACTTTCTTTTTTTGCAACAAAAAATATATAATTTATTTCCAAACAATTATACATAGATATATATGTTATTATTTTTTTTACAGAAATGTTAAATTAGTCATCTTTCCTACAGTTCCGGCGCTGGTAATGCATCATTCTCAACCAGATATTGCTTAAACTTTTCAATGCGATCTTCTTTTGAACTATTCATAAAATCCTAAGGTAAGTATGCACTTAAAGTTCTGGGTTTCAATGATAATATGTTTCCCATACTGATAGTATTCATATCAATCACTTTATATTTTGCGTCTTTTACGTTCGTGAAGGATTTACAGAAAGTGCTACTGTTCAATGCAGATAGATCCATCTTTATTGATTCGAGAACGCTTATGAATTATAGTTGACACCGGAACTGTCCTATATATTACTGCATCATGATGTTAGAGGGGGGAGTGCACTTTGATAATTGTATCGATAGGCTAATCTGCATCTGATGAGGATGAACTACTACCATCAAGAGATGCCGTCCATTTTCATTGCAAAACTGATGCAATTGCGCAGCTTTCAGTTCTTCTACAAAACATGTTCTACATATTTCCTTTAAATTTAAAAACTTTTCACATATCTTTACTCCTTTTCATACTTTTTCACTAGGACGTTACACTCCGCTTCACTATAATCACCTCGCCCGTAAACCGCCTCATGTTCGGCATCGAATACTAATGCTGAAAATTCTTGCTTCAAGCGTTCCACCGCTGTTCTCAGGTCAGTTGCTTTGGTCCATTGCTCTTGAGCGTATACCATCCACATGTTTGACACAACTCACTACCCATTACACTATTTCCTTATATTGTTACTCTAAACGACCCCACTATGTTACATTAGTGCAGATATGAACCATCTCTTTGATTACCATACATATCTGGTTACGCGCATAAGCTACTTTCAACGATCATGCTGTCACTATACTTTTTAGCTGTAACGTGATCAACTTTTAGTGAGGACTTGAACCGGCCATTTTTAGCTATGATATACAGATCAATAACCTTTGAACACACTATTTTTTAGACTTCTAAGAATTGTAATATGATGATGATGATGATGATGATGATGATGACATTACAGTTTCTATTTTTAGCTTCGGACCTTGACCTTGTAATATGATGAGGATGGTGACATTGCAATTTCTATTTTTAGCTTGAAGTGGAGTATTCACCTTCAATGAACTCATGACCTACTTTTTATGCATAGCTTATGAGATCATCGTCGTGACCTTCAAGTGGAGTAGATCTTGAAAATTCTATTCTTAGATTTATGATTACCTTGCAACTTCTATTTATAGCTTTTCTAAGAAATGTTGCGAAACAGCTATCTGTTTTGGGAAACGGACCCCTGTTTAAGAAACGGCTACCTGTTTTAGGAAACGGCTACCTGTTTAGGGAACGGCCACCTGTTTAGCTCACTTGAGGGCGTGACATTGCTTGAAACATGCACCTCAGGGCTCTTGATTTCCTAGAATTGAGATAGCAATCTATTTTAAAATAACTGAATAATGGATCGTCTTTGTTATCAGAGGTGTGACCTTATAAGCATAAACTTTAAATCGTTGACAATGGATTGCCTTTGTTCTTGAAAGAGATGTATTTAGATAACAATCTATTTTTATAAATCAACCAGAACAATGAATCGTCTTTGTTCATTTACCTTTGAAAATTATAAGCATAGACTTTGAACAATACATCGTCTTTGTTCATGATTTCTCAGAATTGAGATAACAATTTATTTTTATAACTCGACCAGAAGAATGAATCGCTTTTGTTCTTTACCTTGAAAATAGCATAGACTTTGAAGCGTTGACAATGGGTCGCCTTTGTTATTGATTTCCTAGAATTGAGATAACAATCTATTTTTAGAATAACGGAACAATAGATAGTCTTTGTTCTTTCATGTGGCCTTGAAAGCATAGAACTTCAGAAGCTATGACTCAGCCAAAACAATAGATCGTCTTTGTTCTCTCATGTGGCCTTGAAAGCATAGACTTTAAACAACCCCTTTGTTCTTGATTTCTCAGAATAGGGCGTGCCCTTGAAACATGCATAGACTTGCTTGAGACTGAGGGCAATGACCTTCAGGATAATCAAAAACCTAGTAACTTTTCTAGTGACCTTGAAGCGGGGACTTAGCTGAAATGTTACTAACCTGTGACCTTGAAACGGGGAACGCGTACGTGCACGGTGAGTTAGGATCCGTATACCTATACGCGTAATTTATATAAGAAATATATTTCCGCTAAAAGTTCAACCTTCTATTTTTAGCTTTTCACCTTGACCTTTTTATATTTCTAAGAAATATGACACCAGCGTAGGTCAATAACCTTTGACCTTGAAAACTATTTTTAGATTTATGATTACCTTGCAACTTCTATTTTTAGCTTTGACCTTTGCTTAAACTTGTTAAATACCTACTTTTGACCTTGACTAGAAATATGATGATCAGCTCCAAAATTTATATTTCCCGCTAAAAAGTTTGACCTTGAAAATTATATTCTTAGATTTATGATTACCTTGCAATTTCTATTTTTAGCTTTTCACCTTGACCATGCTTAAACTTGTTAAATACCTACTGTTGACCTTGACTATAAATATGATGATCAGCTCCAAAAATTTATATTTCCCGCTAAAAAGTTTGACCTTGAAAATTATTTATGATTACCTGGCAATTTCTATTTTTAGCTTTTCACCTTTTTATATTTCTAAGAAATATGACACCACCGTAAGTCTTCGACCTTGAATACTATTTTGATTACCTTGCAACTTTTACCTTTGACCTTGACTTAGCAGGGTTACCACGTAGCCCCGTTACCAACAACGTGGCCTTGACTTAGCACCCAGCAATGTTACCAACCTAGAAATCTAGTGACTTTTCTGGTGACAAATCTGGTGACAAATCTAGTGACAAAAGTGGGACAGGAATGGAGTAGTATATCTACTTCAAAGGCACATAACATGGTAATTATAAGGGCCCTCATACTATCTCGTGTAGCTAAGAATCGCACTAACGAGACTATAGTTAGTGCGACCCCAACTCCTCGACTCCCGAAGATAACCGATCCTATTCGAACATTGCCGAGTACTTACACCCATTCCACCAATATAATTTAAATAAAAACGAGTAAACAAGTTTTAGAACACTTATTTTGCATAAAAATAGGTAACATTTTTACACACAAATTACAAAAATGAAAGCTGATTGAAACTTGTTTATTCCTTTTTATTTCAATTATACTGGAAAAATTGGTGTAAGCACTCGGAAATATTAGGATAGGATGGGTTATCTTCGGGAGTCGAGGAGTGGGTGTCGCACTAACTGTAGTCTCGTTAGTGCGATTCTTACCTATACGAATTTTTACAAAAACGATTTTTATTTTACAACATACTTTAAAATGATTTCACCGTGAGTTTGTAAAAGTCAACCTTCCGCAGTATTTATATTGTGTATACATACAAAATTACTTTTAAAAATAAAACAAGTAATTAAGAGCTCGTTAGTATTATCATAGATATACATCAAAATTTATAACTGTTGTTGGTTAATACATGATTTAAAGACGTGCTGGAGTTAGTAGATATTTAAAAAGAAAACAATAGCATCATTTATGATAAAAAAAGGGTAAATTAAGCGACATTCATTGTCAATTTTCGATGTCTATATTCTAGAAAAACAAATCTCGGTTTTGATATTAAAAGATAAGCACGATAAAAAGTAGAATATATAGGTGATCGCAGGTTTTTCATCTGGTATTTAAGCCAGGATGATGATAGAGTGCCCCTACTAAACATGAAATTAGGCTTCTATATTATTTTACATACAAGATCTGACTTAGCGGAAATACCTCTCTTAATGGAAATACCTCTGTAAAAAAGGGGTTTTAGATTTATAAACGGGTCCGAACGTCCATTCGGGAAACAAGATTATTCGTAAAAAGTTTAATGAAAACCTAGCGTTTGAAAATATATTTTTAAAAATACATCATTAATTTAATTTTGTATATATACACAATACAAATACTGTTGAAGGTTGACTTTCACAACCTCAAGGTGAAATCATTTTAAAGTATGTTGTAAAATATCTAACGAGGCTATAGTTAATGCAAGAGGGAAAGGTAAATAGAGAATTACAATAAGTTGAAAGAGCCATTTAGATTTCTTTTTTGCTATTTGTATATTTAAGTTATACATTCTAAAAAATTACTTTATGTTAATGAGTGGGACACCGATAACCAGTTTATATTAACAAGCAAAATAAACCCACGTACCACAAAAAAATTCAAAAGCACCGAACGCGTTTCAGATTTTTTTTTAATTTATTGTTAATAAACATTAATAAATTTTAACTAATTATTATCGTGCGTATTTTGGTGTTAGATATTGTAGGTAGCGTACCGAGAAAATAAACATGTTTAAATCGCAATTGTTACCGCAATAGAAACGATAATTTAAGGGTTTAAATATCTTGATAATCAGTCGTAAATTGCTAATGTTTTCCGTGATATTTTATTTTATGTGTTTTATTTAAGAAATGTAGGAATGTATGTAATTGATATTTGAGTAAGGGTTGAACAGAAAAAGAAACTGGCGGGACGAATTGTTGAAAATTTCTATACGCACATTCTTAATGTAAAAATGTCACTGATTTAATAATTAGTTACGTCGGAGCATACCACAGATCAAGACACGTCTTTGTTGGGCACTAGGAAATTCGAGACCGATAAGGTTTGTTGCGGACGAGTGCATATTTTAAAAGTTAATACTTCTTTTGGTAATTAATATGAAACTATTACCACGTAATGTTGCTTGTTTTTTTATCAGTTTTGAAAAACGGGGTTGATTTTGGGAGTAAATATAGTTAGTTGATATCAGAAGAGGGGCAGTTACGGTTAGAGTTTTGATCGACTCAGATCAGTTTGGTTAATAAAATACTTTCATTGTAAACAATCTGTCTTTAAGTATTTTTTACGTGTACATTTTCTATTGAATTGACCAACGCGAAATTTGTCTTTTTCTTTTGGGTATTAGTTTTAATGTGTTTTTCAAATATTAACCCATAAATAACAGTCGCCATTTTGAAGTTAAGCTGCGTATGTTAACCATTTGTGTCCGTGATCAATTAAAGAAATATATATATATATATATATATATATATATATATTCAAAACGTAAGTAGGTATTTTAATGTAAATTAAAGCTCGCAGCAAATAATTCTACAAGCCTATGTAACGTATTAAAAATCAAGCATTCCTTACAAAAAGTATCTCATTTCGCACGAGGACTTATTACGTTCAAATTTGTTAAAATAAATGGGTTAGCGTCAGGCAGTACAGGGCTCCCTCCCTCATGTACTTGGGCTAATTAGCATTGTTGTTTGTTGATTATATTTATATTTGTGTAAAGGTGGGCGTGAACAAACGTGCAAAAGACAGCTTTCAGTTATGATTGTAAATAGGCATTACCGAGGGTCTACATACGCAAGGGTCCAGATGACAATTAAAACACTGTTTTTATTGTGTTGTATAGATTGATGTGTAATCTGAGAAGGGGGCGCTGTTTTTTTTTACGTAGTCACTTAAGCTTGTTTATCGATCACTTGGTAATTTATTTGCATTTACTCTTGTAAGGCTTTGTTTTAATGAGTTTTTTTTGTGTATCCTTGATTCAGTTTGTTTAAGTAGAACTGTTTGCCTGCGAACTGATTTCTCTTTACACTTAATTTTTGTAATTGTACGCAATTGTGTATGTGTAAATTTCTTGCCTATCCTTTTTTTGTTCTTGCAGTTACCTTATTATCACCTGTGCACTTTTTGTGTTGTTATATTTTATATGTACCGTAATTTACCTCATTGTTTTATGTGATTATTTACTGAAAGACGGGCATGATTAGTTTTAAAGGGCCACATGTTTGGTATTGCAATTTTTGTTCTGATTTATTTATGACACAATTGTGGGTGTGATTACATTGTTTTTTATTGTGTTTATGTGTAGCTAAACTGATTTTTGTTTATTTTCTTAATGTTATACTTATAATATTGTACGCACTTTAACCTGATTTAATTTTGTTTTGTTATATATTGAACCCCTTCATTGCCTTTTGTGTTATTTGATTTAATAATGTACTTGTGCAATTACTTATTTATGAATAAATTGGGTTTTCTTAGTGGTTCTTTCCCAAAATAGGATATTAACGAGTTAAACCATCATTTGCTCAGAGTTCGTTAATTTTAATTTGAGTAGTTTCATTGTTTACCTGTCCCACATGATGCAACATTTAACCTCATTAAGCTTATCTAACTCAAATAACAGCGTAGCTACCGCTAGACGGCCAATTCTTTTGATCAGATTTGAGGGTTGCGAGTAATTAAATAAATTAAATAAACTCTAACTGTCAGTAAAGTCAAGATAAGTCACTAATCGATTGTCTTGTTCTTGAATTTGCATGATTGCGAATAAGTTCAAATTACACTTTTTAAGATAGGGTAACTGGGGGACACTACAATATGTATCTTCGAACCATATCCTATTCCTTATATTTCCATCGCCGTAGTGTGACTATTGAAGAATAAAAAAAAATGTAAGAAATAAAAATTACAATAACTGTTGACTAGTGCAGCAGACAATTAATATTTCATTCGTATCCATAATTAAAAGAATATACTTGTTTTTTAAAAAGAATTGTTAAACATTGGCGGAAGGTGTGAAAAAGAGCGTTTTGTAGTACGGTATTCGCCAAAATAAATAGTACCGAAATACGAAGGGCCACGGACTGGATTGGGCAATGCCTGTTTGTTATGTTTGGCTTTTGGCTTATTTGTCATTAACTGCCATAATAATATTACGCTCGTGTTAAAATCTTTCTGAAAATGGTTCTCACAACTGAGGAAAAGGTATTTATAGTAGAACATTGTTTCCGTTCATACGGAAGTGGACGCGGCAATGGTCCAAGTTTGTCATAAGTTTTTGGGTTATTGGGAGCAATTTAATAAAGCTGCCCAGTAAAAGCGTAATGTTAGCAACTGTTGAGAAATTTCGTCGCACTGGTAGTGTGTTGTGTAACCGCAAGGGTTCTTCAGGTGTCGAAGAACAGTTTGTACCAATGATAACGAAGAACGTGTTCTTAACCAGGTTTTGCAGCCTCCACAACTGCGTATAAGTTAAACATCAGTGAAACATCCACACGTAGAATGTTCAAAGGCATTGGTGGTTATCCAAATCGTATTCAAACTGGATAATGACTAAACGCTGTGGACAAACGTTCAAGAAAAGATACTGATTTCTTGAAACATTTATGGTTTTAAGACGAAAGTTATGTTCACATAAATGGCTATATCAATAGACAAACAACTCGATTTCTTGAATTTGAACGACCTGACTTCATTGTAGAAAAACCACTTCACAGCACTCGAGTTACGATTTGGTGTGCTGTATCGGGGCCTCATTTTCTTGAAGACGGGAATCAACACAGATACTGTTAATCAAGGGCGTTACAGGCTGAACATCATCATCCCTTTGTGAGCGATTTAAGAAATTTACAGTTGAACAGCCAATAGATGGCGCCACAAGCCATACATCAATCTGACCTTACGCCACCCGATGTATACACTTGGAGTATGATGAAAAAATCAGTATTCCGCTCTGATGACCATCATCAGAGCAGAACTACAGACAATAATAAGTTATTACCAACAACTGCGTCACTACTATTTATGAATATGTTCAATGATCTGCAAAATCGCCATGAAACTTATTTACGCCGTAATGGTGCTCATTTTGAACATACAAATTACAAAAATTAGAAATATCTGGTGTGAAACACTACACGACCTTCCAACCTATAAAACGGAAATTAAAAGAAATGAAATAATTTTAGTATTAGGATAATTATACAACCTATTTTATAATAAGTCCAATACGAAAACATACTACATTGTAAAAAAAAAACTATAATCTATGTCAAATAGACGTTTAGAACTTCATGACAGACAGAGGTTAATAGACATCTACAAGCTAATTTAAATTACAAGAAATGAATAGTTATTTGTATTATAAGTAAGAAAAGTATTATTTTTCTTTACGAATCGCGATCGGTGAGTAAAGAAGAACCTACTTTTTTTAAGAATAATGCATAAATTTTTTTCGGACACTAAATGAAAATGGATTACATTTTATAAGAAATTATTTAAAAAAATACAAGACAAGCGCCAGAATCAAATAAACGTCTCCATCACTTCAGCAACTAAAGAAAAATGGGTAAAAAAAAATTTTGTGAAGTGGGGGGAAATTGAAATAAATAATGACAATCATCTTGAAATATCGGCATTAACGCTTGAAGCTGTTGCTACTCTATTACCCTTGAAATCACGAGATAAATATGAGAATACCTACAATATTTTCTAGGAGGAGGATTTCAAAGAATGTAAGAGATATCGACGAAGAAGTTATACTTTCTTTTTTTCATGAAAAGGTTAGTTTTCCTGAATACATATATTTATTTATTTTAAGTTTTATATTTATATTTGATTACAGGCTGAAAGACTGAAATTTTCGTCGCTGTAGTCGACATATTCCATGTTGAGAGTGGAAGAAAATGTCGATAAATCTAATTATGGGAAGTTACAGTTATATTTAAAGCGCCAAAGTGAGGGATATGAAACCAAAAGCAGAAGCGCCTGACGATACTTTTCTTGTGACTAAAGTGGCGTTAATTATCGGTATGTATGGGGCATGTCGTAGTGAGGAGCTAAGAAAGTTAAATGTGAAGGATATCGAGGATACTGGTTGTATTTGGGTTGTCACCCTCCATGACACTAAGACAAGGAAGAAGCGTATATTTACCTTTATGACGGAAATGAGAGGAATTAATGAAATTGAGTTGTACAGAAGATATGTAAGCTTGCGTCCAAAACATATCAATAACTCAAGATTGTTAATATTTTGTATGAACAATAAATGTACAGTGCAACCTGTGGGGATCCACAGTTTCTACAAGATGTCGAAGAAAATTGCCCATTATTTGAAATTACCCAACCCAGATGGTTACACTGGACACTGTCTACGTCGAACGTCCACTACTTTTCTTGCTGAGGGTGGACCGAATATCAGGGGGCTCAAAAATCATAGAAGATGGCGATCAAACACGACTCCAGAAGATTATATAGAAGTAAGCATTAACAATAAAATGGCGACTTCCAAAATGATTTTTAATTAACCATCATCGACAATCAGTGGATGCCAGAATCCATCAGTTGTTGTACAAGATCGTAATGAATTACACTTGGCTCCTGCATGTAGCGATTCATCATTTTCTACGTCGAATAGACGAGTTCATTAAGAGGTTTTATCAAAATTTATCATTTAATGATTTACAGTTAAAACATTGTACAAGCATAAGTTTTTATAACGTTAATAGTTGTACGTTTAATATTTATTCCAATAAATAATTAATAATTCTTTATAAAAAAATGGTTACTATAATAAATGGTTGCTATACAGAAAAGAGATACTTTTCTTTATGGTTTGTAATAAGGAAATATGGTCAATTTCCATTGAGTGTCCGAAAAATAATTTTAATTTCAATTCTTTTACGATAACTATGCAACCTCTTTTTATAAATTCATAACGAAAATAGGGTACATTGCAAAAACAAAAACAATAATCTATGCCAAAATGACGTTTAAAACTTCATGTCACATAGAGATTCACAGCCATAAATACATGTTAACGTAAAAAAAATTCCAAAGCCGCCCGCTTCTGTAAAAATACCGATAATACAGCTATAGCGTTTTCAATCATATTTCAATTTTTACATTTATTTCGCTTTACATTAAAAACCTTTATAAAGAAAATTTATGTAAAATTGAATTTTCTTTAAAAAGTACGTCTACATTTTTCTTATTAAATTAATCCTTATTCAGATAATGAAAATTTTGAACTAATACTTAACTTCTGCCTTAGGAATTTTATTGCTGCCAAAGTACGCGCCATATCAAAAAATTGCGTAAACCATAATTAATCGATATGTATAAGGTCTAGGTATTTTTATATATTTGAAATATGCAGCTGTTTTAGTAATATTCGATAAAAACAAAAACCTGACCCTAATAAACCCCCTTCACAGATCTATTCCAAATGAAAACAAGATTAAATACAAAATTTTAAGTGCGTAGATATTTTCGTTCTGGAGTTATCGTGGATACTAACATACATCCACACATACAGACGTGCGCGCACATACACATCAATGGCCGATCTTGACGAAACTTGGCCAAAAGTTATAAAATGAACTAATAAATCGATTTAACGATAGTGAAAAAAAGTCGATTGCATAACCTTCTATATCTATATATGTATATATAGGTTGGAAGTTAAAAATTGATAAAGTTGTTTTCGGTACTGTTTGTTTTGGCACTGTATTTTAGTTGCAAACCTTAACGCTATCGCAGAAAAAACGGGGGTAAAAACGGTAACACCCTGTCGACTAAGCCAATTCGTGGCAAATTTCGTTGGGTTATATCGAAAACTGAGAAATAAATAAATAACTAAATTAAAGTTTAATACCCTATAGAGGGTGGGCGTGTACTGCGTGGACGGAGGATTACTTCTTAACTATTAGAGATATCAAAATCAATTTTGGTGTGGTAATACACGATAATTGGACCTAGATTCTAAAAATATTTAGGTATATACAGGGTTATTGAGAAAAATATGCCAACCCAAACTTGTATAATAAAACACTCTGTATATTTTTACATTTTTGGATTCACTGTTACATTTAGAATTAAATTCTAGAAATTTGTATCTATACCACTAACCGTTCTGCAGATATCGTCACTTTAGTACCAAAATAGAGTTAACTTTGGAACCACGATGCGAGCGTTGTCACCACGATTTTGTAAATCTCTTTATACCACCGACTATAAATAGTGGTCTACTAACAAACAAACTGGGAAATTTATCGAAAACATCTAAAACTATACAGAATGATTAACTTACGCGAAATGTAATTTTTCAAATGCAACACCCTGTATATTTTTTCACATTTCGATTCCCCGTGAAAAATAGATACTAATTGATTCATCGATTACCAGTTAATGTGTCGGGTGGTATAATCAATTTTAATGTGGTTGGTCCTTTTTTCTTTGATGGGAATCTTACTGGAGAAAGATATTTACAGTTTTTGGAAAATGATTTACCCCAGCTTTTGGAAAATATCGAGGTAGATAATATTCGTACAACGTGGTTTTAACTGGATGGCATCCCTCCACACTATGCAATCAACGTTAGGCAATATCTCGATAGAAAGTATCCGATCAGGTGGATAGGACGAGGAGCGAATATATGAAAAATAGAGCTGCGTTTCAGTCCATTTCGCCTCTAATGTTCTTGCGAGTGAATCTTTCGTTTACCGAGCGAATTGCAAAGTGTTTAGCTTAGGCGTGGTCAGCATTTTGAACATTTAATTTGAATTTATAGTTTTATTCGTTTATGTTTACTTGTTCAACATATTTTTAGGTGTAGAGAATATTTTATTGTTTAGTTATTAATTAAGTGTTCCTATCAGTTAAAGAATTTATTTGCCATTCGTATTTTCTTATTTGCTCTGGATTTTGTTTTATTTGTACTTCTGTATGTCAATATTTTCAAATAAAGCATCAATATCTCAAGATGGGCCCGTCTTACGGCTACGAAACCTATTATCGATTAGTATCTACTTTCCCGCGGAATCGCAAAAATTGAAAAAAATTATATTTGGCGTAAGTTAATCATTCTGTATAGTTTTACATGTTTTCGAAAAATTTCCCAGTTTGTTTGTTAGTAAACTATTATTAATAGTCTGTGGTATAAACAGATTTACAAAATCGTGCTGACAACGCTCGCATCGTGGTTCCAAAGTTAACTCTATTTTGGTACTAAAGTGACGATATCTGCAGAACGGTTAGTGATACTGATACAAATTTGTTTTATTCCAAATGTAACAGTGAATCCAAAAATGCAAAAATATATAGGGTGTTCCATTAAAAAAAGAGGTTTGGGTTGGCATATTTTTGTCAATCACCCTGTACAGACCTAGATATTTTTAGAATGTAGGTACAATGATCGTGTATTACCACACCAAACTTGGTTTTGATATCTCTAATAATTAAGGAGAAATCCTCCGTCCACGCACCCACTCTGTATATCAAAAATAATTCCAGTTGGGACACATGTTTATATAAGCTTTACTTATCAAATGAGCCAAGAAACTCGTTTCATTTTTACTCTTCAATAAAATTACACCCTATACAATGATTCATTTAATTAGACGTTACAGATATATATATATATATATATATATATATATATATATATATATATATATATATATATATATATATATATATATATATGTATAAGAACCTGGTTTTCTGTGTGACTACCTACCAAACTACACAACTACGGAATTATTTCCTTTGATAATGGTAATTGAGTCCTATTGCCCTCAATATAATATTCACAACCTGATCAATTATAATTTGATAATGATAAACGATTTGGTAATATAGTGGAGTAAATTTTGGTTATTAGCATTAGAACGGTAAACACATTATTAGGTGAAAATAGAACATTTAGAGATCGATATTACAGAATGTGTTTGCACAATAACATACAACAAATATAAAGGTAACTGAAACTTAATTACATTTTTTTAATCAAAATAAAACTGAATGGTATATCAAAGTTTTCGAGCAAATTAGAAATCAGTTTCCTGCCTCAAACGGTTTAATCAATAACGTAAAAGTATTTGTGAAGCCGTCTCGAAGGGTGCATATAAAAATACTTCCATTTCTGAATAATCTGGTAATTAGAAAATGGAAAAGGTGGTAAATTATTTTCTTTATTAATTTTCATAATTAAATTATGCCAAGAAATTCACTTTCAAGATTAATAAAACTTAATTAAACAATTATATTATACGAATAAAGACGTTCTTTGACTTATTTTAGGTTTTAGTTAAAAAGGTGCTTAATAAGAAAAGTTTCAAACTACCAATAAAAAAACCATGTCTTTTATTGGCCTACTTTACCTATATCTGTAATTTCAGCAGTATGTAGCGTTGGCGCTGAGAACTGAAAATTTAATATATTTACTAATTTACGATTGAGCAATTGCACTATTCTCGAAATGCATTACATTTTACACTGGAACTATAAACTATAAACAAGTCCGTAGTTCTCATCGGGTGGTCTGGTCATGTATATTTGAGGTCCCACACAAAATTAAGAATAAGTCGAATTTCAGATTTGGTCATAGAACTCGTTAATTGTAATCCACTCACGTATTGTTAAATTATTAATTCCAACTGTGCTATAATATAAAAAAGAAATGTAACTATGACTAAATGTGTGTGTAGCTTAAATGAAATACAAACGCTACATATTGCTGAATTATAGTAGGAAAGCTGAATATAATCAAATTTAATTGAAAATAGTAATTAATTTACACTTTATCTAACAGAAACGTTTTCATATTTCTACCAAAACCAATTACACCTTTAACCTAACCTTCAATAAATATAAAAGTAATTAAAAATATTTTCACGAAATTAACACTTGGGATTATACATATATCAATTACTTGTCAATTCATATTTTCCACATTGATCAATAGTTTGGCAGTTTGGGTTATTCTCACCATTAATCTATCATACTGTCTATGTAGGTTGTTTATCGCCTTTCGGCCATAAAAGATGGCTTGGGTTCAACTCTCAACTAAAACTATTGTCATTTAATAGTCTAAATAATACATACGTACTTACTTTAAGTGTAAAGCATATTTTAAAACGATTTTACCGGCAAGTAAAATGACAATAAAAATTTGAAAAATATATTGTGGTGCACAGGATTAAAGTATTTATTGTACCGGTGCTTGGAACCGAGAATCATTAGGTGAGACGGAATAAACAGACCATGTTATACACTAATAACGGTTTTATTTCACTAGTAGGTCATGTTTGCTGAGTAACTTCAATCGATTACAAATTTACGCATCAAAGCGATTAAAAGCTTATTATAACTTCCGGTTCGCATCTACATTTACATTTTATACATGTAATGGTTTTTTAATAATCTCTATTAGTGTCTATAGTTCATTACCTTGATATAAAAGAATGATTCAAATTCTCTTAAATAATCACTATAATCTTATGAACGATGTAATAGTTTCTGCAAAATCGTTATGCTGTTTGCTGGATATGGAGTTAGATGTCCATGACTTTCACCTCAAGTGATAACGAATTGATCATGAGTAGTGGTCAATTAAATATGTATTAGTTCCCGAATCTAGAATGGCAGATGAAATTCGCAGACGAGTAGAAAGAGATAGCTGTGCGCCAAAGATGAGAAACTGCGTATCCATTCAAGTGCACTCCGAACAAAAGCAACAAATACTTCTTTTTCCATTTTAATTTTCAAATTTTACAGTAATGGAAATGCCTATCATAAACAATGCACTAAGGTACAATGGTACTAAGAATTACTTCAAAAATTTTCTGCATAAAGGAACCAACCCATTAAATTGATGGCCATATTTCAGGGTTTGGAGTATAAAATACCTTAAAATGATCTGTAGATCCAAGCCATATTTATTCCGACTTCAAGATATTACTAATGTGCCAATCTGTAAAACAGACTTAAATGGATTGGATCCCTTGAATGAAATGAAAATGATCATCAGTTATTATCATAAAATAAAAAGTATCCAAGTGGGTTGGATTTATTCTGCAAATTTTTCAGTGTCATATGTCATCACGTTTTCACAAGGTGGGTTTCCACTATTTCAATTTTTCCCTAAATAACGAGTGTCTTTAAGTGTAAAAGTATTTTCATTGTGGTTGTGGATGGACTAATAGCGAAACGTATATTAGCGATGGCACTTATTGTACTCTGTTCCATTTTCTTTTGCATTAGAGCAGGCCATGGAAATCTGGGAAGACTGTAGCAGCACTGTCAAAAGAACAAAAAGTTATCGTAGCTTGAGTTTTGAAAATTGTAGGTTCCATCTTGAAAGTGAAATTAATGCAGCGTTGTAACATAGTTTTTCACGCTATTTAGACTTTGCACGAAAATCGTTGAACCTGGAGTCGACTACTTCAAAAAAAAAAAAAGAAATGACAAGATCGTGTCTTATCTAATACAAAGATATGTTTTGTTAACAAAATATATCTAAAAACCAATAATAATTCCTGCTCCTTTTTTCACTCTTTCAAAATAAAAAACAGAGGAGAATACGCAGAAAACACAGAGCGCCAGTAATCCAATGTCAAGATAGCTTTCGTAATAAACTTAACCTACTGCACATTTATCTTTGTTTTCTTGGCTATTAAACATTATCTTGAGGTATATTTCATGTAAACTTAGTTAATCAGTCGCAAACTCAATGGTAACCAGAGCATCAATATGTATCGAATTAATTTTACCTATCCAGGAAATCCAATGTCCTTTTTCATAAGTAATCCAATGTGAAGATTTTCTTTCGTGATGAAATTTGCTTCGTCGTTATTTTCTTTACTGTTATGTACACATGAAAGTAAATAATCAAAAATGTACCCATTTAAACCGTAGCTTAATGGAAGTGACCACAACATTGCTGCTTTCTTATCTACGGAAAAGACCTGACGAAAACCAAATATTCAAACGTATTTTTACTAAACTCTTGATTCCAAACAGTGAGGTCTTATTGCAACTGCATTATATCACCGCAAGAAACTGAATCCATATCACTATCTAAATCAGAATAGGAAGTGCTATAATAACAGGTAGGATATTTTCGATCGAAAAACTTCCCAAACGTTTCTCTCAATCGTTTGAAATAATTTTTCCGTATGCAAACAAAAATTTTGCCACATTGCGGGAGAATATTTAGATAAATTCAGTGGCGCACTTAAGATTTTTCTAGGAGGTGCGGTTTTTGAGTAATAATATAAACTTGCATTTTTTTAAATGGGAATCATAGTTGGCTTGGTAACCATCAGCAGCAGTTCTTTCTTAGCTCTTCAAAAATATAAATATAAACATTCCTGAGAAACATCATCCAAATATTTTCTTCAACAAGACGGTTCCCCAGCCCATAATGCTTTGACATTGAGTAATTACTTAGAGAATCGATTCCCAAATCCTTGGATTGCAACATTCGATTCGGTTTTATGAATCCAGATCTGTCAATACTGGATTTCTTCCTATGGGGTTTTCTCAAAAATATAATTTATCAAAACCGACATAATACGGAATCGAAGTTGCGATCCAACGATTTGCAAATAGAAACAATTTATATAGATGCATAATTTTAGTTTTTTTCGACTAAAAATTAAACTAAAATTGCAGTGTGATTAATTTCTCCATGTAAATCGAAAGCTATAATCGCTCAAAAAAGTGTTCTAGCCGCTCTACGTTATAAGTGGTTTAAATTGAGGTACCTGCGCTAAAGAGATAGAAAACATCCACTCAAAGCATAAAGCAGTAAAATTATAAATATTTTACTTATGCATTGATAGATCCATGATTTAATGTGATTTCAATTGTGTATATGAAAATAAGTGATTAGTAATTATAATAACGTTTTCCTTTCGCTTATGGATGTCTTTATCTATCGTAAATGGTTGTCTATTATACGGGGTGGTCCGTAAGTAATGGTCCAAAATGAAAGGTAAGATTCTCGGCCTCAAAATATTACGATCTGACGCAACTGGCTTAGAAATTAGGGATTAAAAGGTTGCGCTATCCCTCGCGTTCTACGCCACCGTACGTAATAAAAACGTATTAATGAGCTAAAACCAATGTACTTTATATCTCTATATTTTATACCAAGAATGAGCAATATACCTTTTTTCGTTTTGGAGATATTTCATAAATCAGCATTTTCTTGGAACTTTGACACCCTGTGTATTTTTTATTATCAATATTTTATTAAAGAAAGTTACGTCAGATGATATTTTGAGGCCGAGAATCTTACATTTCACTTTGGACCATTACATAGGACCACCCCGTATACGAATAAATATCAAGTGGAATCAAATTAGGGAATGTGCGCTCATTGTAGACTGGAATTATGTGTATCAATTATCTAACATTGAAAATATGGTTTTTTATTTGAATACTCACGTACTTCATGTTTACGACAAACGCCCATCTCTTAAACCGATTCAAGTTACTAAAAGGCAAATGCCACGGATGACTAGTAACATAAGTTTCATGATGACATTACATAATAAAACCTTTTATGATTATAAAGGATAATTAGAAATATTATTTTAGAAGTCAGATGGGGATATTATAAGCAACTCCGCACCTTTTGTGACCGCTTTTGTATTACGAGAGAAGAAGGCGTTTCTTATGCATAAATTACCTCATATTCACAACTGAAAAACGCAATGGTCTACATTAGAAAAGCTTCATATACATAAGAAGAAGGAAGTTTTTGGCTAACCATTACAATTATCTGATCCTAATGATATCAACAAGTATTTTGTTAATCTATCAAACAACGTTGAAGCTGAAAACGACTTAATCCGTTCCTATAGCAGCAATACAATTGATAACCTTTCACCAACTCTTACATTCTGACAACCGACTACAGGTCAAGTACTACAAAATTTTATATCTATTAAATCTAATAATAGTGGAGTTGATCATATTACCCTTCAAATATTATACCACTGTATTTCTGTTTGTATTTCGGCCTTGACCTACATAACCAACTTCTAACAAGATCACTCTATGATAATTGCATTATTAAATATTACAGTTAGAGCTTTAACAGAAATGGATTACTAAAACTTTTTTCATCATTATCTTGGTGGAAACTGAATATGATGGTAATTTAAAAACTTCTAACTCGTTACTGTTTAATAGAGGCGTGGCCTAGCGCTCTGTGTTAGGACCCATACCCTGCAGTATTGACATTGCTAACATGCGTTCTGTTCAATTTCTTCTTTATAGAATTATGCCGACGATAACCAACTATCATCATTTGAGAAAGATGTTAAGCTGGCTAATCCAGATTTAAAAAAGTTAGCAAATTGAACCATATCAATTTACTTAAATCATCTATGATTGTGCTAGATGTATCTTACTCCTTAGGTAGTCCAGCTCACGTCGACAATGTTAGTATAGTACTAGGGAAGCAAGTCCAAATTGTTAAAATAACGTCACTATTTTAGGTTTAAATATTTACTCTCAGGTGGAATTTACCAAACATGTCACGGGTTAGTTTCATCAATATACTATACTCCAAATTAAAATATCTTTACCAGTTCAACGACATTCTCCCTTCACTACATAAATTGCGTCTTATAGACATTTGTTTGCAATAACTCAGTAATCTCTTCATTATGACAATATATGTTACCTTAACTGCAAATGTAAATGTGATTAATAGAAAAAGGATTTAATGTGGTTTTAATGAAGTAATTACAGTGTAATTAGCAGGAGTTGAATTTTGATTTAGTGCCGAATACATTTTTGCGTTATAAATTTATTTTAAAATGTCCGGATTAGCTTTCAACGAACAAGAGCTGATATTTAACGTGTACGAGAGAAAGTTTTTGGACCTTTTCGTATGTTGAAGTAGCACAAAGAAGGGTAGCGGAAACTTTAAGGGTCAGTGTGCCTATATTAAACAAAATAATTGATAGCAAGGACAGGAACCTTTCAATACTAAAATCTTTCAAGTAAACTCGTCAAAAGTTAAAACAGACGATATATCTGAAGTTCCACCAGATACATTACGAGATAGTTTATTCGAAGTATTCTAATGAAATTACACTCAGAATAATATAAGAATAGAAGGAAGATTACAATCGGCGAGCGCTTTACGAAGAAGTGGATGTTGCATCCACAAGGGTAAACATTTGAAAAATAAAATGTACATAATGTGACCTCGTAATCGCCTCTACCAGTCCCTAGAGAATTATAAAAAGGTTTTAGCAAGATGCTACACCAAAATGAGTAAAAATGTCTACTTACTCATCAAATGGTGAAAGGTTTATAATCTTGCTCGTCGGTAATAAAGAAGGTTTTATGTAAAATAGGTGCTTAATATTAACAACGAAAAATGTTTCATTTTCCAGGACGAATTTGACAGATCTTCTAAACTTTGTTAAGCAACATATATATGAAGCTATATGTGGTAGATAATCACGCACACTTCATACTTGAATTATCGCCAGATCACTGTTAATTCAATACCATTGAAAATATTTGAGGTATCTCCAAGTCCTATTGCAATCGGCGGATAGGTAAATATATCAATTCTGACGTCGCAGTATTCCAACTGCGGCAAGAGTCATTGCATTAATGTGAAGCTAAAAAGATAATATTTCATACCGAAAAAATAAAATTTGAGTGGTAGTTTCAAAAAGTTGCTAGATATAACGGTAAATAATAATTAGTGTATATACTTGTGCAAAGTAAACCGAAGAAAATATTACCTACATACAAAAAAAAAAATAATAATAACAAAATAATTATGCTTTCTAATCTTTTATTAATTTTCCGTCACTAAATCAGAATGTAATTCCTCTAGCCTTTATTAGGGATTAGATACACCAGCTAATTATATTTTAATTACATTCTGGAAATCACATTAAATCTTTTCTCTATTAATCCCATTCACATTTGCAGTTAGATAAAATATTTCTCATAATTAAGAAATTACCGAACTTATACCTTTATTAGAAATGATCAAATTTATCTCTAATGCTATTAATTCTGACCGGTTACTTATTGTAATCATGGGAAATAATACACTGCCTACCTACCTGTGTTATTACATGTTTATGGATTTAGACTTGACTTGTAATTGTAACTAAAAAATGCATTCTTAAAATCCTTCTTTATGACATATGTACGTTTTTTTAAATTAAATATCAATGTGCTGCAATATAAAAGAGAAACCTGTATATATTACTATTCATAAGGTGATTAAGTAGATGTAACTCCATGATTAAATGACCAAAATGTGTAAATCACAGTATTTTCTTATGGAATCCACTCAAAACAACGTAGGTGGGAAACTTTTTCGAATCAGCTTAATTAGTTTGTTTTCGTAGTTACAGTATCGGTCTTCAACTTTCAAAGAATGTTTAATTATTTACTTTTTTTTATTATTTACAATTTGCTTAAATAAATTTCAAATTGTTCTCATTAGTTAAGTGCTTTAGGTACATATTAAGTAATACCTAATACTGTATGTAAATATGTATTTTATTATTTTTTTAAGTTTTCGCAGAAGTGCACTTCCATCGAATTGGAAGTACATTTCCAATACACTTCCACTAAGTTGGAAGCTTAACTTGCAAGAAAAATTTTATGAAGTTACCTTTGGTAATCGTTTTCTGTAAAAAGTGAGGTTAAAAATCAGAAGCGCCTGTTACTCACTTTTTGTATTAAGTGCAGATACTTGAGTAAATATCAGGTTTTGTTCCTTCACAAAGTCAAACCGTTAGGAAACCGTCAGTAGTATGTACTTATGTGCAGTGAATTCTCCCGTCTGAAGGTTAAAAGCGAGGTTAAAGTTGAGATGAAGAAAACGACTGTGTATTACGCGGCGTACACACATTTTCACCACGATTTGAATTTTTGTAGCAACTACATGAACTTTTAGATCGCCTTCCCTTCCTTGTTCTTACGGAGGCCGTATGTTATATTGAGCAATTTTCTAAGTAGTGTTTCGTCGTGGGTCTTTGTGTGTTTCTGTAAAATAAATTGTGCAAGAGTACGATAATGGTAGATATATTTGAAAAACAAACTGAAATGGAAAGTTTCCTCAAAATTAAAATACCGGTCCATTTAGTTAATTTATTGAAGTTGCATCACTTCTCAAATATGACTATACTATCGGAGATCACTGAACAATACGTAACGAAAATTTTAACAAAGGAATGTTGTATAAAATTTTGAGGGTCAAGAAGAGGAAATTAAAAAATATAATGGACTATTTTTCTTTCGATTTCAATTGTTAGATGGCGAAAAATGATTATACGAAAAACGAGTTTAGTCAATGGAAGTTGAAACAACAACGACTTCTGCTCTTTTGAAAAAGTTTTCTCTTCTTCCACTTCCAAGCTTTACGCACAAGCTCTTCCAAGAAAACTTTCCGAATAATATTGAAAAAGAGCAAATTACAACCCCGGATATTGCTAATGAAGGTAAAATCTGAAAAAAATAATAAAAGGTAATACAACCGTGTCGGTGAATCTAATTGAAAATTTAAATAAAAATCTTTATTTCTTGGACCAATCTCTAAAATGAAATTTAAGGTGAAGGAGACATTCAATGCCGATGGAGAAGCTATAGAAATGTTCTTAGAGGCTAACTCGACTTGTTCAATTTGCGCAAAAATGTACCGGTTTTTTTTTAATTTTTCTCAAAATTTTCTGTCAAAATTTATTGTCAACAATTGAGATGCAGAGGTGAGCGCGAATTACCTCTGATTCATGTTCACGCGGGTCATCGTCCCTACAAAATTCACAGCTCGCGTTTACATCTAATTTGAGATTTTCTTTCAACCGAATTTTAGATAGTATAAACGCAGTACATCACAGTATAAACAAATTTCATTGGACATTTTGAAGTGCATATGAATAAAGCTGTGCCAGACGTTGGATCGAAAAAAAAGAAGAAAAGATCCAAAAGGAACGATTAAAACTTTTTTCAAAAAGATAACATCAAAGACACTTTGATAGAAACAGATGTAAAAAGTACAGTTAGTGCTACAGTAAGTAACTCAGAAGACGATGGACAAGATAAGGAAGAAGAGTAACCTTTAATGAAAATAGCCAGAAAGATATCAAACGAAATATCAATGTAACAAAGAGAAAGAAACAGTCGCGTGAACAGCGATGAGGGTCGTGATGAAGACGAGGATAAAGGTATAGTCGAAGGCAAACCTTTAAAAAACATCAGAAGAGAACGAGTAAAATGTATTGTCGATGCTGATAGTTCACGTTTTCGGGCTGCACAGTCTATATTTCGGAGAAATTGTAGACTCTTTATCTACATTCATTCCTGTTTCTACAAGTAAACACAAAGGAAAGTATTCTAAGGCAGTAAGAAGCCAAGATGTTAGACCGAAACATGATGGAAGGTAACCATTAATAACGAATTATGGAAAATACCTAAGGGGAACTTCAAAACATATTTCAAAGTTAGTGGATAAATCGATGATAATAGCTCAAAAAGCTAATAACGATAATTTAAGTGAAAAATGGAAAAAGTTCTAAATGTTCTTAATGCAATCAATAAAACTTCATCAGAAAATCATAGAAAAATCTTACCAAATGTTTATCTATCTCTACATTATTGGCGGACGTCTTGATGAAAACCTTTATGCTAATTTAAAAAATCAATACCTTTTTCTTCTTTGCTGGTAAAAAATGTATCTCAAATTTCTATTATTGACCAATCAGAGCTATAATTTCGGCAACTAAACCTTTTTCTGGTGGCAAAAAAGCTCCCTAAAGTTGTATGGATTTCAGAGGACGCAACTGGGATGACAAGTAAAATCCAATATTGCAGTCATACCGATACCACTGTAGCATTTGCAAATTCTATGGATATCTACAGGGTTTCTGATAAAGAATGTTTTCCAAACTTAAGGAAACAACAGTATGAAAATGTTCTACAATTGGTACTTCATTTTTTTTTTGTTGTAAAATGGAGAATTTGGCTAAATAAGCAAAAATAATATTCCGTTTCCAACTGCATTTCTCTTAATGCATAGTATAGAGTTAAACGGTCCTGCATTATTATTTTAAATAGACTTTTTCAAAATAATGAAAACCTAGAATCAAGTATGTTTAATGCTTGGTTGTTCAGCTCATATCCATGTGAGAAACTTTTCAGAGCTTGAGATCCATGAAATCTACCTTCAGTACGATTGTCAATTTTAGTTTGCTCGAAACAGTAAATCAAATAAAATTCAGTTTGTTAACGAGGTTACTTCTGATTTAACAGAAAGATTTGTTTTTGCTAGTCAATTGGAAGATTTTGAGAAAATACCGGGGGTAACTGATATGATAAATAACACCAGATTTTGACAATAGCGGTGAAGAACGAAAACATCCACATCCCAATAACGACTCACAAACAAGAATGACCTATTCTGGTTTGGAAACTGTTGAAATTTAAAGGATGTTAATACGAATAATGTAAATACAAAACAACACACGTTCAATGTAATTGTGAATGGAAGAGAAACAAGTGTAAGAAAAAACGCCTTACGTTGGCTTTTAAACAACAATAGGAATAAATGATCATAGGATACGACGCTTCGAATAAGATCATATCAAAACGGCAACAAAATAAATCCTGAAGTCAATTCTGTTGGGATTGATCTCCAAGTTGAACAATATGATGCAGTATTTTTTATTGAAAACTGGTACCATCGCGTTCAAAAAATATTGGTACAGCTTGTTACTGTGGACACTTCCAAAATTCAAATTTTGGAGTAGATATATTTTTTGTGTGTAAATCGGACATCTCACGATTTTCAAGTAGGGGTTAAACATTTTCAAACTGGCAAATTTGATAGATTAAAGACTCTTCTGTGGTTGACGTTATAATATATCTCAAACGGTCGCTTATTATTGCCTTATGCATTTATATAAGGCGCGGCATGACGTTGAAACTTTTGAAAATTCTAATTTTTATGAATCTGTCACTTTCATATTTCGTGGCCATAGCCTGCTAACGTAGATGATTATGTGACGTCAAACCAAATGCTGTACCAGTATTTTTTGAGCGCTATGGTACATTGGCCGAATAAGAAAAATGTTTACAAGTTTTAAGTGCGAGATCAAATTTTTGAATGAACGGCAAAATTTTTCCAGTGTCGTAAAACAATTTGTATGGCCGGATAAAGAAGATATAGCTATGATATCAAAAGACTATATTTTTTATCGTCCAATACATTGATGCGTTTACTATTCCAAATTTGTGATTCAGACAGATGATACATATTATCACTTATAAAACAATGAACTCTATATTTCTATTTTTTTTTTTTTTGTTTAATTAATTACAGAATTATTATTTTTATTTTATATTTATACTCTCGTTTATATTTGTGTTTATTTCGAATGCAACTATTTTTTTAATTTTGTGTTTTACATAGAATACTTTAATAGTTTCTTGTATTAAAATTTTGTTCAAAATTGTACTTCGCACACCTTTTTCCCTCCGTGATTTTGAACAAGTCTATGCTGATGTTAAAATTAACTTTCAGGGCTCCAGTTATTATGTCTGGTATCATAATTGTGGTACACACACTATTGTAACCTTCAGAAGTAATTAAAACTTAACCACAGAAGTAATAAAGTTAATGAAACTACTTGTATGTCCGTAATAGCTAAATTGATTAAGAATATGTAAGAAACTAGATGTTCCATAATAATATTGCAACATTTTGTTTCCAATAAGAAAAAAAAAGTTGATACATATTTAAAAACAGTTACTCAATACTTTGAAAATATTATATCAAGCTTAAATTCACACAACCAAAACTTGTGTAGCTGTATTTCCTAAGAATTTGAGAATACCCTAGTTAGCGTTCTACTTTCTTTCGTCGGTGAAAAAAATATGAATACTCGTGAGCTTTTAAAATGTATATGAATCAGAAATACGTTTATATGTTAAATATTTTGATTTTGATGTTGATTCTTTAAGCGTTACTAATATTGAAGCTTACTGTAAAGAAGTTACAATAATTAATAAAAACATATTTTCGGGCTTATCTTATTTTTGTTTTATAATGTTCTCTTTATTTTAAAATCGGCGAATCTATAATCTCCCCCTCCCCACACCATATACTTATAAAAGGTAAAAGGTAAAAAATGTACTAAGTATATAAATACTTTGTTGGTTGCTCTAAAATGGAGATGGCAGTAGATTTGTAGAAATTTACTGAAAACTTAAAATGGTACAGGAAAAAAAGTTTGTAGTGGGGCAAGAGGCTGCTATCAATGAAAATTATATTTTAGTACAAGAAACAATAAACATATGTATACATATTGTTCAAAGCCACAAAATAATGTAGCAAACAAAAGTTAATCATCATCTATTTCGTATATCAATGGAAATTATATGTTCGCTCATTTGTTCAACAATTTCATGTTCTGACATATTCGAACACGTACCTTTTTCGACGTTTTCCATTTGGTCGAATCGAAAATGGTTAAATTCAATCTAGATGTGAAATAGAAATGTTAATTACGCAATAGTGAGATATATGCTCAATAGCATACGATATCATTTAATTTAAATGTTATTACCATTATAGTATGTAGATCCACTTACCGCTGCTGTTTACTGCTAATGCTGTTTAATTAAATTACTTTAATCTATAATCTGCAAGAATATTAAAAACAGGATCAAGTGTCCTCAGCTAACAGGCGACGCGGAACTAAAGAAATATCGATCATTGTATTACAAAGAAGTAAATATTCCACAGAAAGTTCAGAAGACAGCGAAATCGATTAAGCAACGTAACTTTACGCATACAATACAAATGAATAATAATAAACAATTTTTCGTTTTAATTTCGCCTTAAAAATCGTTGTTGTACGGAAGAATAGAAGCGCCATTACATATACATACCTTTTTTATAATTCAGAGTTACTAATTGTAAATCCTGTGTTATGTCTCAATGCTTTGAATGCTAAAATTCGCAATTAGAAATTGTGAATTTGCAGTTAATAACCGTAGTTCTCAAATTCAATTTATTAACTGTAAATTTACAGTTAGCAGGAGTGAATTTATGCAATACGTAATACGTAATATGCAATTCCTCATGAACAGTATCAACACGTAAATGTAATAAATAAAATGCAATGCACAAGACGTAATGAATAATGTAAAATATTCAATGCGTAATACGCAACGCAAAATACGCATTATACAATGCAAAATACGCAATGTTCAATGTGCTATACGAAAAGCGTAATATGCTATGTGCAATACACAAAACACAATGCATGTAATACGCAACACGAAATGTGCAATGCACGATACAGAATGCACAATATTCAGTACGCATTGTACAATATGATTGTAGTTGTCATGGACTTACATACAGGGTGTCCCAAAGTTCTGTTCTCGGACAATTGCTCGGTTATGGTATTACATACATATTCTGAAAATATTATTGACTATATAGGGTGTTCCAGAAATGTGTGGGTATATTTCCTTACATTTTTTTAAATGGAACACCCTACATTTTATTACAAATTTGAATTCTCACGTTCAAGAGCCGTTCACAAAAATATGGTCTTACTAGGTTATACAGGGTATTTTATAAGATGTGGCCAATAGTGCACAAAAATTATCCCTAATCTGGCACCCCACCAGTCACTAAATCCTGTAACGTGTGAAGATTTTTTCATTTGGTTATTGGGTTTTTCGAAAATACGTTAGATTGGTATTTCGTATCTCTTGTAATACAGGGGAAGCAAAACTCCAATTAAAGAATATTTCAACATTTTTAAATGGAACACCCTGTATATTGTATTGTCATTTATTAGTAATTGCACTAATCTTTCAAACGATATAGGACTTGTATGGTCAATTTCAGCAGAATGAGAATGTTATTAAAACTGTAAGGAAACCATAACTCAAACATAAATTTGAAAATAAAACGCTCTGTATAGCTATTTTCTAACAATATAATTTTATTTATGTTTTTTTTTCATTTTAACAAATGTTCAAAATGCCTCCCGTTTACTTCTAAGCACTTGTTTGTTCTTTTAAAAAATGAATTTCGAACTTTATTTAATAGTTCGGGAGTAATTGTTGCAAACGCATTTCTTATTCTTGTTTTCATATCCTCTTTACTAGTAGCTTCTTGTTTATAAACAATATCTTTTATTTTACCCCAGAGAAAAAAAATCCATTGGGGTTAGACAAAGCGAACGTGGAGGCGTAGCAACTGGTGCTCCTAGTCCAATCCAACACTCACTGAACTTTCTATTTAAATATCGCCAAACTCCCCTGTCATAATGAATTGAAGCCCCGTCTAGTTAAAACCACATTTTATTTCTTATGTTTAATGGAACGTCTTCTAATATGGGTGTAATTGGTTTTTTAAAAAATTAAGGAATTTAGCTCCATTCATGTTCCCATCAAAAAGAAAGGTTCAATAACGTTATCTGTTACAATACCACCCCACACGTTTAATGGCCACTTAGTCTGGAATGTTGTTCTAAAACCTTTCAGGTTTTCATCACAATAATAATGAAAGTTGTCTGTATTGACGAAAATGGAACACCCTGTATATTGTATTGTCATTTATTAGTAATTGCACTAATCTTTCAAACGATATAGGACTTGTATGGTCAATTTCAGCAGAATGAGAATGTTATTAAAACTGTAAAGAAACCATAACTCAAGCATAAATTTGAAAATAAAACGCTCTGTATAGCTATTTTCTAACAATATAATTTTATTTATGTTTTTTTTTTCATATTAACAAATGTTCAAAATGCCTACCGTTTACTTCTAAGCACTTGTTTGTTCTTTTAAAAAATGAATTTCGAACTTTATTTAATAGTTCGGGAGTAATTGTTGCAAACGCATTTCTTATTCTTGTTTTCATATCCTCTTTACTAGTAGCTTCCTGTTTATAAACAATATCTTTTATTTTACCCCAGAGAAAAAAAATCCATTGGGGTTAGACAAAGCGAACGTGGAGGCGTAGCAACTGGTGCTCCTAGTCCAATCCAACACTCACTGAACTTTCTATTTAAATATCGCCAAACTCCCCTGTCATAATGAATTGAAGCTCCGTCTAGTTAAAACCACATTTTATGTCTTATGTTTAATGGAACGTCTTCTAATATGGGTGTAATTGGTTTTTTAAAAAATTAAGGAATTTGGCTCCATTCATGTTCCCATCAAAAAAGAAAGGTCCAATGACGTTATCCCCTACAATACCACCCCACACGTTTAAGGACCACTTAGTCTGGGATGTTGTTCTAAAACCTTTCGGGTTTTCATCACAATAATAATGAAAGTTGTCTGTATTGACGAAGCCATTCTTATGGAATGTAGCTTCGTCTGAAAACAACACATATTTTAAAAACTCTGGTTTAATCTGCACTTTAACTCTAAACCAATTACAAAATTCTTCTCTTTCTACATAAACTGTATCAAGCAATTCTTGGTGCATTTGTACTTTATGTGGATGAAACTTATACTTTTTTATAACCCTATGTACTACTTTTACTAATATCTAACTGGTCACTTACAGTTCTAACGCTACAGTGTGGATCTTGTATCATAGATTGCATTATCAAAAATTCGTTATCTTCAGTATTTTATCATATTTAGATATTAGTTGTAAATATACAGTATCCTAAAAAAATTTAAATTCACAATCATAACTGTGAATTTACAGTTTATAAAAAAACAATTGCACCGGGTGAGTTAACGATAGAGTAAAGTAAACTGGTGCTTTATGGGTAAACTTTGCCAATAAAAGACAAAAGATAAGGTTAGAATGTTGTTGTTAATGGAACACCCCGTATATCATTCAATTTTCAGATTTTACATGCAACTGCAAAACTGTATTTATATAGGTTTCATGCATATAAAATAATTAGAATTTACAAGTATTATTATGTACCGTCTTCTGTTTTATTGGAAAACCTTTTATATTTGGACCAAGGTAAGGCCAATCTTAAACCTATGTTCAGAAAAAGAAATATTAGAGATAAATACTACAAGGTGTTCCAAATATATGTTCAATCTGCGAAACTTGAAGTTCAAAAATGTCACTTTTCTCAAATAGAGTAACTTGTATATTTTACTCTGCATTATACAGTCCATACCGCTGTTTTTGAGTTATTTTGATTTTTCTATATTATTCAATATTTCAATAGTCTTTATTGTCATTATTCAGTAGCTATGAAAACAATTTCCCAGATGACAAATTGTTAATTGTATTTTGGTAGCCATTTAAGGTTGTCAAAGTTTTGTGTGTTCAATAGTAAAATAACGGATTACTCTAAAAGAGAATTAATTAAATTAAATACGGTTTATATTAGGAGAGGTTAAAAAAATTGTCTTCTTGCTCAAAGGTCATAGACACTCGGCTCACTTTTGAAAGTTTGATGGAGAGATTCGATTTTACTGGTAGTGTGGATTGTATAAAACGCAAAGTGGTGAATAGAAGCAGCAGTGACCAAGATAGCAATATCATGTGAAACGCCACAATCAACTGCCAATCGGACAACTAGAAAATATAAGTATCATTCTTACCATATTGATTTACACCAGGAATTACGGAACGACTTTGAAAGACGAGTAAGTTTTTACCAATGGATTAGTGCTCAACTTGAGATTAATCCAAACTTTTTATCTTATGTTATGTTTCCTGACGAGGTAAACTTAAGAAGCAATGGTGCTGTATTAAATCGTCATAATGTGCACTATTACGCATTAGACAATCAATTTTGCATAAGACAAAGGTAAAACCAAAACCACTGGTCCATAAATCTTTGGTGTAGCATTCTCCACAATAAAATTATTGGACTGTATTTTTTAATACTCCCCTCACTGGTTGTATTAACCTGCAAAGAAGTTTCGGGCAACCTCCTTCATCTGCTTAGTAATGATGAACGAATATGTGACTGCAACAGGACGGTGCCCCTCCGCACTACCGCCCAGAGGTACGTGAATTTTTAGATGATAATTATCCTCAAAAATGGTTTGGACGTGGAGGTTTTATCCAGTGGCCCCCAAAGTCGTGCGTACTTACCCCTTTAGGTCTCTTCTTATGAGGATATTTTAAAGAACGTGGATGTGTCACATCTCCCACTACAAAAGAAGATATGGAAGATAGGATACGAGACGATTGTGGAAGGATAACACTGAAGATTCTGGGAAATGTGAGGCAAAACATAATAAAACGGCTATATGTATATGCATTCAGCAGGAGACACCTTTTCCAACATATTTTAAAAAGAACTTTAGTAACTGTTGAATGATCCAATGACTTAACAAAGTTCGTTTATTTTATATCAAGTTCTTATCATATAACGTAATATATTTTCTGTTAATTTATATCTATGTTAGTGTTTAGAATTCAATGCAATTTTTTGTCTCTCTTGTTTTAAAATTTCATGGCTGCTGCCAATAATCAAAAACCTTTGAAAAATTGAATAATGTAGAAATCAAAGTAACTCAAAAACAGTGAAAGACAGTTATAGAATTGTGTGGTTTGTTATTTTCTTTAATACAGCCTAAAAAGAAAAAGCAAAAGAAAAAAGCGATATTTTTGATTTTCAAGTTTCAAAGGTTTGAACATATATTTTGAACACCCTGTAACATGTATCACTAGTATTTATTCTTCAGAACATAGGCTTAAGCTTGGTCTTTTCTTGGTCCAACTATAAACGTTTTTCTAACTACACAATAATAAAGTTATATCTGTAAATGCGATTTTTTGGATAAGGTTTGAATTATTTACTCCGTAAATTTTACATGCATGAACCTACACAAATAAAGTTTTATAATTGCAAGTAGAATCCAAAAATCGAATGATATACAGAGTGTTCCATTAAAAAAATACTAACCTTGTCTTGCCTTGCTTTTTTGGAACACTAGGTATGGTTAAGAATAATTTTAAAATGCGTACACTCACTAGCTATATGTATAATAACATAAATATATTTCATTGGCAAAGTTTACCCTCTATGTTTTAAAAGTTAAGGACTTGCCGGAATTTTAAATTATGAAATTCGCCAGATTCATTCCATTGATTTTCGGTTATCCGTAGTAGCAGGCAATGGTGATTAACGAAAGAGACTTTCGACTAATATATGAGACAATGGGTTTGGTCTGATAAATAGAGAAAATGTATATATATTATATATATATATATATATATATATATATATATATATATATATACCGGTGGTCGTAAAGTAAGGAATAAATTCAATATCTTGTAAAGCACAATTTTTTTCAAAAATCGCTCGGACCCGTCGATTTTATATTTTTTCGGGGCATATTTTGCGAAAAAAAAATTTTATACAGGGTGTCTCAAATTGCGACCCAATTTTTTTATTGCATTTTTGGATTGCCCTTACAATTCTAAACATTTTTCATGCAGCATGTGCTATACCTAAGTCCAAGCGTTTTGGAGTTATTCGCATTCAAAATTTAAAAATTGAAAAAAGGTCATGAAGAAAACGAAAAATAAAATAATTTTTATAACGTTTTATTATATCGAAAACAAAGATTCGTAAACTTAAAAATAATTTTATTTCAGCAAATGTTCGAAATGTCCTCCGTTAGTCAACTGACAATGGCCTAATCGATCTACAAATTCCTGCTGCACATTTCGAACCATTTCGGGCGTTATTCGACGTATTTCTTGACGGATGCGTTGTTTTAAATCATCTAGATTTGCCGGTTGGCTTTTAAATACCTTGCCTTTAAGCTATCCCATAAAAAAAAGTCTAGTGGTGTTAGATCGGGTGATCTTGGTGGCCACTCAATAACACCGCTCCTTCCAATCCACCTGTTTGGGAAAGTGTCGTGCAAATAAGTTCGAACAACCACAGCAAAATGGGGGGAGCACCATCTTGTTGGAACCAGATGTTATGGTGTGGCAAATCCGGATGTTCTATCTCGTTTTCTTCATGACCTTTTTTCAATTTTTAAATTTTGAATGCGAATAACTCCAAAGCGCTTGGACTTAGGTATAGCACATGCTGCATGACAAATGTTTAGAATTGTAAGCAATCCAAAATTCAATAAAAAATTGGTTGCAATTTGAAAAAAATTTTTTAGCAAATCTTTTGACACACCCTGTATAAAATTTTTTCGCAAAATATGCCCGAAAAATGTAAAATCGACGGATCCGAGCGATTTTGAATAAAATATGCTTTACGATATTGAATTTACTCCTTACTTTACGACCACCTATATATATATATATATATATATATATATATATATATATATATATATATATATATATATATACCTATGCCTTATCAACTGTAACAGTAAAAAACTTTTGTTACAAACAAACGCATGAGACCATTTTTGTAAAAATGATTAAGATCTACGTTTATGGATCTTAGCGGAAGACCATACATGTAATAAAACATGATACGATAACCTAAGTTTATTTTTTGGTACGATTATTGATGATGCTTAAAGTTTCATCAAACACGTGGCCAGATGATGTTCAAAATTACCGACAATCAGCTACTTGGCTTGGTTGGCTGAATACTTGCAGCCTTAAGTGCTATTAATTAACCGTTCTCTTCGGCTTTAAAGGCAGATCGAGGAGTAGATAAATGTGAGCCATGGGTGTAGCTGTGATAAAGGGAATAATGGAGCAGAGCACTAGTGCGGCCACCCTAACGGTACCATTTTCCGAGTAGTTGAGCTGTCATCATTTGTACGTTGTAAATTTAGCTGTTTTTCTATTGTAGGTATAACTGTTAATATGACAAAAGAAATAAGTCTTTTCATTAAAAAAAACTGACCTTTTTGGAATTATTGATGTCAATATTAGAAACATTGTTTGCACACCTTGTACAAAATAAAGGCCAACATTTATTTAGTATCCTCCTCCAAGCTATCCAAATTGCATTACTTGGATTAATTTTTACCAAAAACTTCAAATAATATACTCTGTGACATAAAAAATGCAACATCAAGATGGCGTTGGACTTTTTGGACCAAACTTGGCAGAAATGTTTAACTAGTCAAATGTAGTAATTGATTAAAATTTCATTCAAAATAATCCAGTAGCCATGGAAAATTTGACGTTTTACTTGTGGAACAATCGAAATTATCGGGTGTATTTCTTGAGATTCGGTATTGTATTTGGTTGCAATTCTTTTGCTTTTGTGTTCTTATTTGTATTCTTAGGCTGCGATTATGCCTAGATCGACAACTGAGTGAATTTGACAGAGGTTGCATTATTGGCTTACGTGAAGGTGGTTTTTCATTCAGAGAAATTACTAATCGTCTTAACCGTAATCAATCATCTGTAGTACGGTGTTATCAAGCATTGTCTAGAGAAGGTCAAGAACGTCGTAGAAGAGGAAGTGGACGACCAAGACAGACAAATGTGGTCCAGGACCGCCATCTCCGATTAATGGCATAAAGAGACCGATTCTCGAGTACAAGATCGATAGCCGATCAATGGTTTGGAAACGAAGGGTGCCCTGTAACCCTTCGTACAGTTTACCGTTGAATTAGAGCTTTTGACTTGCAGTCGTATCGACCACATCTTGTGCTCCCGCTGACGGCTCCTCATCGACAGCAACGTTTGGAATGGTGTACTTTGCGACTAGATTGGGACGTGGAGTGGCATATGGGTGGTCTTCAGTGACGAATCCCGAATCTAATTGGGAATGCACTATGGTCGCATGAGGGTCAGACGTAGACGTGGAGAATGTACAGTTTTCTGTTGAGCGGCATGTGCACCACACTGTGGGGGTTATGGTATGGGTGCTATTGTTTATGGAAGCAGGTATCAGTTGATATTCATCAGAGGCAATATACTTTGCGACTAGATTGGGACGTGGAGTGGCATATGGGTGGTCTTCAGTGACGAATCCCGAATCTAATTGGGAATGCACGATGGTCGCATGAGGGTCAGACGTAGACGTGGAGAATGTACAGTTTTCTGTTGAGCGGCATGTGCACCACACTGTGGGGGTTATGGTATGGGTGCTATTGTTTATGGAAGCAGGTATCAGTTGATATTCATCAGAGGCAATATGAATGTCCACCGAATTGTTGATGAAGACTCAATCAATTAGTCAATCCTCCACAGACACTAGAAGCTCTCCGGCATGAATTACAGATTTCCCGGGATGCAATAGGGAGTGTGGAACTAATATGGATGGTCCAACACATTATTAATAAAAAATGCCTTTATCTTTTGTTTAATTTCTTTGAAATTTTAATCAATTATTACATTTGACTAGTTAAACATTTCTGCCAAGTTTGGTCCAAAAATTCCAACGCCATCTTCATGTTGCATTTTTTATGTCACAGAGTATAATTTCTAAACAGTTGAAGTTGGTATATTACGTGTCATACGAGGTTTCTTTGTTGGTCTCTCTGGAAGATTAGGGTGGACGTCTGGTATACAGAAGTTTTACCATTTCTCAAGTGTTTTAGGCTAATGGTGCCATCATTAGTATACCAACAAATTTTCAGAATTTTACATTTTACTTTTTCGTAAATTTATAGTTTCAGCTTGTCGTGGGAGTTCTACCTCAATTTTTAATTTTGCGCTTGCGGTTAACATACAGGTTTATACACTGAAATAAGTTGCTAAGGCTACACTTTAACTTCAGTATAGTTAATAGTATATTAAAACACAAGTGTCATAAGTCACTCTTTTCGCGAAAGCCATGTGCACCAAAACTGACTAATTTCATTGAACATAATTTTTTATTTAGATGTTTGGGTTGGTAATACTCAAATGTCATATAATAATGGTGTTATAGGCTTAATCTCTCCACTTAAGAATGTTAGATAATATTATATTTCTTTATTCATTCTGTTACAGCGCAATGAACACAAATTGTTATGTTTACAATATAAATTGATTCGTTTAATCCAATAAAACTGATCAATACACAGTTTCTTATTAAATTAAGTTCATAATTCAAGTCATTCAAGTGTCAAAGAAGACGTCAATCAGATAATAATCTAGTAGTATCCCATTGAATTATCTTATAAAAAATGAAAACATATTGTATACTTTTGCAAAATATGACTTAATTATATATTACTTAAAACATTATCTGAATATTTGTTTTAAAAAATACTTCAAAAAGTATAAAACCATGCCTATGTACACATAGTGATTTTATTCTTGAAAATGTACTTTCTAAGGTAATTAAATATTTATAAACATGTATTTTTCTTAAATTAATAGATTTTCTTAAAATAATAACGCTCATAACAATAACTTTTTAACTTTCTGACGAAGTTTACGCATGTTATAATTTTTGATTAAATATCTAACCTAGATCTAATCAACTGACATGTCACAATATTATTACATCAGAAAAGTTACCAGAAACGATGCTTATAAAAATCTTCTAAGCGCACTGCAAACGATGCGTTTAAGAGTCCTTAGACACACCGAATTAGAAAATAGTTATTTACGTATTAAGGCCATAATGAGGTTTTTATGGTTCGAGGCGCTACTTCGAGCGTGGGCTAAGAAAGCACCGTAGGACCACACAAAGCAGTTATGTCCGCACTGAACACAAAATTCTATGCAAGATTTAATATGTTAAACATTTAAAATGAATTATAACGTTAATTGTATCCAAAAGAAATACATTTCTCATTTATGGTAGTAGGTATTAGTCCGTTACCATGAAAGTGAGTACAAAAGTAGGCATTACAAATTGATAATTCATTTGACGGTTTGGTTTAGTTATTTTAAATGCAATAACTTACATTGTAAATATTTTTAAATAAACTCATAGTTTTGTGCTTATTGTTTTCAATTTTAGACGTTTCATAATAGTCTGCTGGGTCATAACGACGTCAGTGGGTTATAACAAGACGGTTACCTCAAAGAAATTTGGTTATAATTATCATATTATTATTTAATTGTGCATAAAATAAACTTTGTCTATTCTTTTATATAATCCAAATTGCCATGCAGACCTTAACAGTAGCATTTGACAATTCTAAATCAGTATTTTGTGATAGGTAATACACTCGATGTTAATTTGCCTTTTATCATCTTGTATAATAAATTACTATTATTCTGTGCTTGCGGTTAAGATAAAATTTTATGCACAAAAACATACTGCTTAGGCCATTTACATACGACGCCATAGCGATACCATTTATAGTGCGCGATATCGTATTCATTTTTCACACTTAACGATAGATGGAAAATTTCGCGAAGTAAAATAGTTATTCGGTGTTGCTCTAGTTCCTCAGTATGTTATGAAGTGTCATGGAGGGAAGACGTAGAAATCTACTATTGACGATAATTCTTAATCGAAGAAGAATAACAGTTAAACAAAGAGGGGCCCGAAGCAAAAATCGTCGTTTCGGGATTCATCCCTTGTAACAGGCAAGATACGCAGATGGTGCCTTTTATATGCTCTTTGAAAAATTACATCGACACGAAAAAAATTTCTTCGATTACTTCCGAATGAGCTTTTAATATTTTGGTAGAGTGTTTATCAGAATCTATACGGAACGAAAACACAAAAATGAGATTACGTATTCCGCCTAAAGAAATGTTAGCAGTTACTTTGAGGTAAGTGAAGTTTATTTCTTCTGTTACAAAACACATAATGCTTGAAATATTGTAGAAAATGTAGAAAATGTAGAAAATATAGAATAATGAATTGAATGTCATACTATTACAATTGCTCAAACGTGTAGTCTCTGGACTGTTATTCGGAGGTTGGGGTTGAATAAGACGAATTATAGAAGGGCACAGACGCATGGTGATATGAGCTCATCGATGGAGGTCTGAGTTCTCGTGCCTATCTTTTTTCTTTAATTTGTTTAATTAATGTCAGTACTCCCATGCGAAACTCCAGTTTTTCATCTTCATCAAACTTTTGAACGGCAGGTGTTACGGATGTAAAAAAATGCCGTGTCTTCCGCCGTTTCTCGAGGTGGCGGTGGGGGTTGGGAAATGGTTTCTAAGGCTTTTAAAATCGCCCTGTCTGTTTCGTCTACTTCTAATAATTTCTTTCGTTTTTAAGCACAAGTGGAACATGGCCCCGGTGGTAGATTTCTACCTTGTGATGATATGGATGATTCGTCCTCTTCACTTTGTTGACTATCCGTATTGCCGCAAATACTGGATTCAGAATCATATTTCTCTAAAATCTTCAGCAGAAATTGAAGCTGATCAAAGTATATGTACCTTTTGCCTCGCTTATCGCCACTTTTCTTTTTAAGGGAAGTTGCAAAATCGTCTCGACTATGTTTGCATCTGTCATTGACGGCTTTTCCTGTAAATAATGCATTTTTTATTATGCAAATATACACAAAACGTTATATATGTGGAGGATAACAATGTATTAACAATACTTTATTATTTACAGATACCTCGCTAGTAGGAATACATTTACGGATCTACATTACACCTATAGGTTAGGTATCTCAACTATAAGTGAAAATGTTCGAACGGTCTGTCGACAGTTCTGGAATCATTTAAAAGAAGAATATCTGCCTACTCCTTCTCAAGAGGATTGGTTGAATATTGCAGAAAACTTTCAAAGAATGTCATACTATCCACATTGTATTGGAGCTGTAGATGGTAAACATATAAGGGATTAGTGTTTTCAAAAGAGCACTTGCTTAATTTTTTTCTTGAAGCACCCAATGACAAAGTCTTACTTATAAAGGTAAATTTTTACTTCTAAGATTATTCTTAATAAATATGATTCCATTTTAGGTAGTTGCAATATTTGGTGTGTTTGGCGGTTGCAGACTCATAAAATTGTACAATCTGTGTTAGGAATATTAAAGAAGAAGGTTCGGTCTTTGTGATTTATATTAGAGATACCAAAACACATAGACCGAGGGTTGTTACCATATTAAAGGGTAACAGTAGAGTAAATTATATTGACCTCATTAAGAAGTACATGAGTTTAAGAGCGAATCATGTGAAGATTGAAAAGTTTTTTTATTCTACAATGTGTAAATGTACCTGTAATCCTATTGGCATTAACACATTTGGCCAGATTCCTCGACAGATTACCAAGTATTTAAATATTCCCAATGCCGATCCATACACAAGACATTCATTTCGTAGAACTTCTGCCACAATCTTGGCAGACAGTGGAGCTGACATTAGAACTTTAAAACGGCATGGGGATTGGAAAAACGATGCTGTTGCTGAAGGGTACGTGGCAGACTCCATCGAAAACAAGAAGAAAATTACCAAAACCTTAGGTTCCAGTAGCGTACAACAAATGAGTAACCGATAAATATCTATATCAACATCTTCAGGCAGTTCAAGCGAATGCTTTCTTGAAACATCTGGGGGAATTTCAATTACCGGAAATTACAATTGCACTATTAATATTAACATCAGTGAACAATGATTTCTTTAATATTACATTAATTACAGATCATATTCTAACTGTAGTATTAATATAAATTAATAATTTGTTTAATTCCTTTGTTTGTATTTCGTCGCCAAGACGACTTTATGGCACAACATTATAGCACGCATGCCATAAAGTGACAAATTATTAACGATTTTGACATTATTAACCAAGGCATTCTAATGCTAGTCGACGAAAAAATATAGTATACGATCCAACCGAGCAATCAAGCAGTACTAATAAAGGAATCCATCAAGCATCACGAGGAATGTCATCTATAAAGTGACGAAATACAACTATCTAGTAAATATAGCTAATTACAAGCAAAGTGTTATTAATGATGCAGCCTATTGTTCACCACCATATAACTTGAAAGCTGAAAATTACAATACATTCCTCCAACGAAAGATTCATCATAGGAGCTAATTTCACTACGATTGGGTATCAAGGTTGACTACTTCAGAAGGTAGAGAATTGCGAAAATCTATAAACCATGTAAGTTGTAACTTCTACTCTACAGAAAGGCTAACTTACTGGCCTACAGATCCAATCAACATACCAGAGCTCTTGGATTTCCTTATAACAAGGTTCGTCTCCGTATATGTCTTCGGTTATACCTCGAGGGCGTTATGTATGATTCTCCTAAGGACATCATCAACGGCTTTCCCTTGTACATCTCTAATGCTAGTCGAAGACAAAGTAAAATAGAATATTACACGACGATAAAGAAAAAATATCTAGTGAATAGTAATTAACAACTTTCACTCCATGTTAAAACGCCCCTTTATCGTCTTGTATAAGAAATTAGGTACTATTAATTCACATTTTAGTGACCGTAGTCCAAAAACCGTTAAAATAGCAAAACAATTTATTATTCACTTAATATGAGGGTCACTATTTATGTTTTTAGCCTAACAATGAAAAAACAGTAATTTGTCATTGAAGATTGCCTTATTGTTTTTCGAAATATTCTCCTTTATGATCAATACAGTTTTGCATTCTTTCGGATCATTTGTCATAGCATTTTTTTCAATCTTCTTGAGACACGTCCATAACATCGTTTTTGATCGCATCAACGGCTTCTTCCGCCGACGAAAATCGTTGTCCACGCAACTTATTCTTCAGATTCGGGAACAAGATGAAGTCATTGGGTGCCAAATCAGGGTTCTACGGCCGATTTTTTGAGTGTTCAAATAATCGGTTGTTAGCCGAGATGTGTGAAAGCTCGCATTGTCGTGATGAAAAATGATCCGACGGCGCTTGTTTGTTTTCCGAATTTCACCGTAGTCCGGCAAACAAATGGTGGTGTACCATTCATAATTGACCGTTCTACGTTCCTCTAAAGGCACAGTAGCCACATGACCAGTTTTTTTCGAAAAAACATTTGTTTCGATGTGCTTCGAGCGCGAACAACTCTTGTTGGATTTGGTTCATCTTGAAACACCCGCACAATCGACTGCTGTTTTCGTTCCGGTTTGTGTGCGTATATTCATCTGTCACAATCACCGCCATTGTATTTCTTGAGCATTTGTGTGCACCAGTCTACGCGAGCATCTTTCATCCAATTACGTGGGATCTAACTAGAGCAACCCTTTTTCATGACTAAATGATCATGTAATATTTTATATACTCTGGTGAAACTAATGCCTAGGGTTCACAGTATGTCGCATGACGATCTTGCATTATTAGTTTTTGCACAGCATCAATGTTTTCTTGAATAACAACTGATTTTGGATGACCTTCGCGAATTTCGTCAGTGACCGAAAGGCGGCCACGATTAAAATCGTTATACCAGCGTTTTACACTGGCAAAGGATGGAGCTTCATTGCCAAATGTCGAAGTAAGTTGATCGATGCATTCTTGTCTTGATAATCCATGGCGAAAGTAATAAATCATCGAACGAAAATTTTCACGACTTAATACATTTCTTTGCTGACACTCAATCTTCAAGTAACCGTAAACAATACAAATAACGCTATTGACAAAAAGTTTGAAGTACGTTATTGTCAACAAAGTCAGACATTTCTATAGAAACGTAAAACGGCGCCTAACTGCAATCAGTGTTGCCAAGGCTGAAAACATAAATAGTGCCCTCGTATGTTTTCGGTTTAAAGCAAAAAAACAAACTATAAAATAAAAGTGTATTGGCTCAGTGAAGATATTAGTAGCATTTCATAAAATTGAGGGCAATCGAAGAATAACAAAGTAGCTAAATTTATCACACCACTTGTTAATTTGGTGAAAATTTTCGTGGAATTTACGCAAAATAATCGAGTTAAATGTAATGCGGTGTCTCCAATTCTTGTACATAATTAGTTTGTAGATTTTATATTTGTACAAAACTCAATTCTATCAAAGTTCTGAATGTATTTACAAAGTTACGAACGTTTATTGTGGTTCTAAATTCACTTATAGGACAATCTACTTTACGGTTGTTCCACTTTAACGATTTTATGTGTAAAACAGTATATCTTAGTGTTATTCTAGCATATAACAACAACGAACGCCTTCGAAGTCTTCTAAAGGTAACAAATTTGTTTTCTAAAGAAATATTCTGAACAATTTACATTATTTTCATAAGAAAGTAAGGTTTTCATTTTGTTAAATATTGTACAAAAACCTCTTTAATAAATGTCCTCATTAGAAAGGTCAAACGGCAATTAAGCCCAAGCATGTTTATCTACAAGTGACAAATTTCTAGCGTTTTTACTGTAAAAGTGAGAGTATAGATTTAATGTAGTATACGTAAAACGGCGTGTAAAAAATTCATATTACACCGGCTCGCTTCCGTGTAAAAGAAAAACAAATTAAAACGAATACATATTTCAAAGCTTTGATTTTTATAATAATAGCTTCTCTACTCCATGTGTGATGCTGCAGATAAAGAATATTACGATTTTTGTATTCTTTATATAATTTCTTTTTTATTTAAAGTTATCATCAATAACAGAAAAATATGAAAGTAGGTAAACATCAATGTGCTATTGTACATTGTAATTTTTTTCATGTGTAATGATGTATATACAAATGAGTACTATTTTGCTAGACATAAATTACTGTAATTTTTATTCTGTGATTGTGTTCATTACTTTGCCTTAATTAATAATTTATTTACACGATTTATCCACCTGTTGTTTGTAAAGAAACGGATATGAATATAATACATTAATATCATAAACATTGCACTTGACACCCTTTTTGTAATAATTAATTATATAATTGTATAATTTCTATGGGTTAACAACATTCCATGATTTGCTTGCTTGCTTTTTAACAATGGAAATAAGAATTGAGTCGAATTTTTTTTCTGCAAATAGAGGTGGATGCTGAAATTGTTCATAATACGAAAGACTGGATGAAGTATGTTAATCGAAAATATACAAAAAATTCTATAGCGAGGGAATCGATTTCCTAGCTAGAGACATTTTTGTGTATATTTTCTATTAACCTACATTCATCATGGACTAATGTCATAAAAACCAACACAATTTATTACCATTTCGTTCTTTATATACACAATTTTAGGTTAGAATGTTTACTACCCTTCTACTGTATAATTTTCAATAGGTCACCCCACCTTATACAAAACCAAATACAAATGTGTAGTCTTAGGATTTATCTGAAGGAAATGTACCGGGTGAGTCAACGATACAGTAAAGTAAACTGATGCTTTGTGGATAAACTTCGCCAATAAAGTATTTATTATATTGTATTGCTAGTAATTTTTAAATTATTCTTGACTATACACAGTGTTCCAAAAGAGCAGGACAAGAGAAAGTTAGTATTTTTTTAATGGAACACCCAATTTTTGGATTCTACGTACTATTATCAAACTGTATTTATATAGGATTCATGCATGTGAAATTTACGGTTTTTCAAATGTTATCGAAAAAAATCGCATTTACAGGAATAACTTTATTATTATGGTTCATGTTGCCTTTTGTTAGGAAAACTTTCATATTTGGAAGAAGGAAAGATCAAGCTTAACCGCATGTTCAGAAGCAGAAATATTAGGGATAAATGCTACAGAGTGTCAAAATATATGTTCAAACCTGCCAAACTTGAAATTCAAAAATATCACTTTTCTCAAATGTAACACTCTGTACACTTTTACGCTGTGTTAAAGAGAATCAAACACTACACAATTATTCATAAGCATGTCCTATACCTATCTCACACTGTTTTTGAGTTATTTTGATTTTTCTATTTTATTCAATACTTCAATGGTTTTTCTTGTGATTATTCACAGTCGCCACAAAAACAATTTCCTAATTGACTAATATTTGACCTGTAGTTGCATTTTGGTAGCCATTTAAGATTGTGATAGTTTTGTGTGTTCAATAGCAAAATAAGAGATTAAATGAAACTCCATAATAATGTAGCGTCCCCCAGGTACCCTATCTTGAAAAGCGTAATTTGAACTTATTTGAAATAATGCAAATTCAAGAACAAAACAATCGTTAATTGATTTATCTTGACTTGACTGACAGTAATGTCACTATTACTCAAATTCATTTCCGGGCAATAATTAAAACATTAGAATTTATTTACAAGTCTGATATTTAATTACTCGCAAACCTCAAATCTGATGAAACGAAGTGGCCTAGTGTTAGGTAAGTTGTGCTATCTAAATTAGATAGGCTGGATGAGGTAAGTGCTGCATCATGAGGAGCAGGTAAAAAAAATTAAACTACTCAAATTAAAATCAACGAGCGTTGCGCAGCGGTGGTTCAGCCCATTAATCTACTATTGTGGGAAAGAACCACCAATAAAACCCACTTTATTCATAAATAAGTAATTGCACAATTACATCAATAAATCAAATAATAAAAAAAATGAAAGGGTTAAATACATAACAAAACACCATTAAATCAGGTTAAAGTGCGTGCAAAATTATAACATTAAGAGAAAATGAATAAAAAGCAGTTTAGTTACACAAAAACACATGTAGTCACACGCACAATTGGGTCATAAATAATCAAAAAAAAAAATCATAGAAATCTTAACACCAAACATGCGGTCCTTTAAAAAAACCAATCATGCCGGTCTCTAAATAAATAAGCACCTAAAACAATAAAACAAATTACGGTACATATAAAATACAACAAAAGTAAAATTGCACAGGTGATAAGGTAAATGCGAGAACAAAAGACAATAGACAAGGAATTTGCACGTACCCAATTGTTTAGTGATCACTAAAGCACAGAATATTTAAATCAAATTACAATAAAGCAGATACAAAGAGAAATCAGCTCGCAGGCAAATAATTCTGCTTAAGCAATCTGACAAAAAAAATTCATTGAAACAAAGCCTTACAAGAGTAAGTTATAAATAGATCACTAACATCGTGACCGATATATAAGTTTGAGTGCGTTAGAAAAATAACGTGCTGCCTTCTCCGATTACACACTTTCTATACAACAAATAAAAACAATAGAAATAATATATGAAGATGTAAACTTTCACCATTATCACACATAACAAAATACTTAGCGTTTTTGGGTTTTTTAATGGTGTATTTTAAATTATACAGTCTAAACGTTTCGATAACACTTACAGTTACGAAGTGACGAAGATAACTGTAAGTGTTATCGAAACGTTTAAATTATATAATTTCAAATACACCATTAAAAAACCCAAAAAAGATATGTATTCAATAGAAATAAAAATTCGAGGTATTGGATTGTTTGGGTTGGGAGCGTGTACCTACTGACAATTAGCAACCATTGACCAGCCACCTCTACACAATTATAAATACAACCAAACAACCAACAATGCTAATTCGCACAAATACCGGAGTGACAGGGCCCTGTACTGTCTTTTTATGTTAGCAGATTTCAGCTTAATGAGTCCGCGTACGAATAAGATACCTTTGCAAGACAACGTTTGGTGTTTAATATGTTATCTAGGCTTGTAAAAATAATTTGCTGCAAGCTTTCCGTTATATAAAAAAACATGCTTACACTAGAATAAATATTCCCTTAATTGATCACTGACACCCATCGTTAACCTACGCGGTTTAACTTCTAAAAGAGTGACTGTTATTTATAGATTAATATTTGAAACACACATTACAACTAACACTCGAAAGAAAATTAGTGTTGGCTAATTCAAAAAAAAATGTACACGCACGAAATATTTTTAAAGACAAACTGTTTACAATGAAGGTATTTCATTAACCTAAAAATCGATCTGGCTCGATTGACACTCTAACTGTAATTGCTCCTCCTTCGATTTCAAAACTATACCTACTCCCGAAAAACCACCCCCGTTTTTCAAAAGTAATAAAAAACAAGAAACATTAATTTCCGTTGGAACAGTTTTATATTATTTCACGACATCTTAATTTTAAAAATATGCATTCGTCCGTAACCCCCTACATTTCTCTCGAAGTTTAAAGTAACAAACAAAGATATCTTTTGATCGCGGTCTGTACCGGCACAATTACTTTTTAAGCTAGTGACATTTTTTTCCATCAAGAGCGCGCATAAGAAATTCCAATGTTTCGTTACGCCCCCTTCAGTAAAGCATTTTTAGACATGCACCTGCCACTCACCCCCTAACATGTGTTTACATACATATTAGTTACAAACAATCCTATATTCCTTACATAAAATATCTAAGTAAAGTATTTTGAAAACATTAGCAAATTACGACTTATTATCAAGATATTAAAAATCCACTAATTATCTTTTCTCTCGTAGTAACAATGGCGATTTGACAAACGTTTAGTACAATAATAAAATTTTCACGGTCCGCTACCTACAATAATAACATTAAAAACGTTTCGATTTATTCAAAACTTAAATTATTTTCAATTAATTAAGAGATATGTACACAAATTTAGATATTAGTTTAAAAGGTGTCAAATTGACGTGGACAGTAGGACAGCTATCAATCAAGCAACCTTTGAGAAGCCATGTCCAGCTGTACATTTAAGATAGGCTTCAAAAGATAAATATTTAAACCTTCCTTTACAAAATTTAACATCTATTAATATTATTTGGATTTCATGAAAATGGAATAAAGCAATTAACAGGAAATTAACCAAAATTTCGACAGTTCGTGCAAAGAAAATTAAAAAGCCTAAACAAGATCAACGTCATACTTCCATATTAACACCTCATGAAGTAATTTTTAATATATCGTCTCACCAACGTTCTTCTATTGAAAAATAAGTTCTATCTAAAGGTCTCAACTTCGTTTTGACCCCAGTTCGTGTTAATTTTCTTGACTTTGCTGTAAATCTACTGCTAGACATCTATTTAATTTTTCTAAAAATAATTCCCTTTTTTGTTTACAACCTGATTGTAACATAACTTAAAAAAGAAATGACCTGGTAATCATTCGCCCTGATAAAGAAAATGGTGTAGTAGTAATGGACAGTACACAATACAATCAGAAGTTAACATCTATTATTTCAAACCAATCCAAATTTAGAACAGTACTTTTTAAAAACTTTTTTAAAAAGACGTTATCATTAGAAAATTCCTTTCGCAGGAAACTTAAGACTATCAGAAGAAAAAAGTATATAAAGAAACTGGACCCACTGGATCCCAACCAGGAAAAATTTATGGTTTACCGAAAATACATAAAAATAATGCGCCCCTTCGACCAACAGTTAATTCTATTGGTACTCCAAACTATCTATTTGCCAAGTTTCTAGTTTTACACATATCAAATTTAAGAACAAGTGAATATTTTCCTAGTTTACTATGAAAAACTTTGGTTGGAGAACTACCTAGCAATATCAAACCTTTATTTTATCGACGCTACGTTGATTGTACATTTTTAATCTTTGAAAAAGAAGATCACATTCAACCTTTTTTGACTTACTTAAACAGTCAACATCAAAACATGAAATTTATTTGCGAAATTGAAGCCAACAAATCTCTACATTTTTTAGGAATGAACATTATACGTCCAAATTACGGATTATGAACGTGATTATACAGAAAACCATCCTTACAGGATTATATTCAAACGCCGACAGTTTCGCTCCAAATCAATATAAAACAAGTTTAGTTAATCGTGCTTACATGCTACGCGCAACGTACCAACTTTTTCATCCAGGATTTGAAAAATTTAAAAATATACTTGAAAAGAACGGTTTCTGTTTAAAACTGCATTGGGAATTGCATTGGAAGTTTTCTCCGAAAAAAATTCATACAAGAAAAGAAAGAACAAAAAACACGCCTTTTATGCAAAACTTCGTTTCACTGGCCACCATAGTCTTTACATACACCGATTAATTAAAAACGCCTTCCCTACGATAAATTTACAAATAGTCTTCACTACTCTTAAACGATTAGGATCTCATTTTCGAATTAAGGATGTATTCCCTGATGACATATCGTCGAATATCATTTACAAATTACAATGTAGTAGCTGTAATGCTACTTGCGTCGGAAGAAACGAACGTCACTATGCTGTTCGCCGATCTCAGTACTTGGGAATCACTCCACAATTCGAGATGCGTTCATTAAAAATATCTGACTCGGCTATTTTTCGACACAAAAGTAGACCAGGACCGTGTTATTAAAAAATAAGACTTCGCAATTTTGGATAGAGCTGAAAACGCAAATATATTGCCCATAACGGAAGCTTTACATATTTATCTTTTGAATCCTTCCTTAAATGTACAGCTGGACATGGCTTCTCTAAAATTGCATGATTGATAGCTGTCCACGTCAAATTTATACGTACACTTTTGACACAATTTAATGTCTAAATTTGTGCATGTTTCTTAATTAAATGAAAATGATTAGGTTGTGAATAAATCGAAACGCTTTTAATGTTATTACCATGGAGTTTCATTTTAAAGTTTATATTTATCATTACATAATGGATTACTCTAAAAGTGAATTAATTGATATGAGAGGCTCAAAAAAAAATTGTCTTCTTGCTCAAAAGTATCCTGCTCGACGCCATCCCACTAGGTTCACTTTAAAAAATTTGATAAATGGATTCGATTCTACTGGCAGATTATGTAAAACGAAAAATTGGTGAATAGAAATACCAGTCACTAAGAAAAAGAACTTTAGATTCTTCTTCATATTGAGGAAACTCCGCATGTAAGTAGTCGTCAGACAGCAAATCATGTGAAATGCCACACTCAATTATCAATTGGACAACTAGAAAACATAAGTATCATCCTCACCATATTAAATTACATTATGAATTACGAAATGACAACTTCCAAAGACGAGTACAATTTTACCAGGGATTAGTGCTCACCTTTAGAATAATCCAAACCTTTTATCTTATATGTTTTCTGAAGAGGTTATGTTTAGAAGCAATGGTGCTGTAAATCGTCATAATATGCACTATTACACATTTGACAATCAATTTGGGATCTGACAAATACAAAACCTGACCCAGTGGTCCATAAATGTTAGGTGTGGTATTCTCCACAATAGAATTATAGGACCGTATTTTTTAGCACTTCCCTGGCTGGTCGGACCTACCTTCAATTACTCCAAGAAGTTTTACTTAACCTCCTTCGTATGCTTAGTAATGATAAACAACAGACTTTGTGGCTGAAACAGGACGGTGTCCAATGCACTACTACCGCAAGGTGCGTGAATTTTTAGGTGATAATTATTCTCAAAAATGAATTGGGCGTAGAGGTTTTCTCCAGTGGCCCCCAAGGTCGTGCGAGCTTATCATTAGATTTATTCTTATGGGGACATATTAAAGAACGTGCATATGTCACATCTGCCACTACAAAGAAGATGTAGAATATAGGATACGGGATGCTTGTGGAGAAATAATACCGGAGATGCTGGGAAACGTGAGTCGAAACAAAATAAAACGACAAAATGATTACATTCAGCAGGTAGGACACTTTTTTGAACAATTTTTAAGAAGAATTCATTGTTCAGAAATTTTTGCAATTTTATCGATTATGCCAGTTTGTTATCAATTACGACGGTTGTATGGGGAATGTAGCGATGGTATACCAGTTTTGATGATCTTCTTCGATTGTAGCATTGATACAACAAATTTTCTGAACAATGTCTCAAACTTCTAAATCATTGCAATTGAACCTTTTCTAAAAGAGAAATGTCCACAACCCATCTCATATCGATAATAAAATTTTTAATCAACTTAACCGAGACCTTAACTTACCTATACCATGTGCGTCTAAAGCCCCCCCATAACTTGTAAACTAATTAAAAAGTTAGGATAAAATTGAGGTCTGATCATACATCACAAACTATTTTTAAAGTTAATTGTTTGTTAATTATTTTTTTTAAGTTTCCGTTACTTTCTCATTATGGACAAAACCAATTCATAAGACTTTCAAAATTGACCCTCGCAAATATTTGCTGCATATATGACGTGCAGGATTTCTCTAGTTACAGAATCGTTTAAAAAAGAGTATTAGTTTGTCAATTTTTATCTTCTGGAGGAGGAACTAATGATAACAACAAATTAAATTAATAGCATTTATCAATCTGACATAAACTACTCTGGATAATTAGCTGTTAATTGGCAGTTTGGTACTGATGAAAACTTAAAAATTGGTTTCTTTTTAACTAAAGAACGGTAACATGCAAAACTACGACAGCAATTAGGTTTGATATATTCACTAAACAACGGTAATTAGATTTTCATATTTTTAGAGGAATATGTAGAGCATTAGTATACTTTTCCTGTAATTAAAAAAAATTGAGTAGATGGTGCCCGTGTTGTCTTTAAATTTTCAAAAACCAATTTATGTTTAAAAAATGGTTCATGCATTAAGATTTGACTCGATTTTATCCGATGACTTTGAAAGGAAGTAATCATTTCACTGTTGATAAAACGACGGTGCACAAATGGTTAGCCAATATACAAAGTGAAGTGAACTAATAATCATAAATTTAATACCGAGGGGAATACTTAAATATACGAAACTTTTACTGAGGATGTATTTCACTTTATTGAGGTCAATGTGGTTAAAATTGTAATTGCATTATTATTAAGGTAAGGTAATATAACTATATAATAACTAAGGTCCTATGTCTGTAATGGGCCTCACATTTGGGCACCATTTTGTATTGGGTCTTTTTGTTCGCCCTACTGTTGGGGGTTATTTTGTGATGGTCGTCACGTTGGGGGTCGTTTTGTAATGGGCCTCTATAATGTTTGGGTTCAATTTCAATCTTTTACAATTTCGCACGCTTATTGCGGTAAATTTTATATTGTTTTTGTGAAAATGTGAAATGATTCAACACCAAATAAAGTGATTTTAATTTATAAAGATAACATTCATTAACTAAACTTTATTTTTATTGTTATCACATTTCCTTTTGTTTAAATGAACTTTAATAATTACTCAACAAATTCCTTTCTCCTTTTTATCGGGACGCTCCAGCTAGCTTAACAATGGGTCAAATGGTTGTGGTTATCATTCATCAAAATTATCCTCAATCTGATGTTATTAATTATCTGTACTTTGTAATTGATTGAACTTGCTTTCTTCAGTATTGACACACGCAGTGTTTGTATATGATAAGATTTGTAACAGTCAATGATAAAAATGAATCAAAAGTAATAATATTTAATTAAGTCAAATTCTAAATGCAGACTGTTTTGTTTACAACATTACATAAAAATGCTTCTAATTCTATGTTAGTATTCTTAACGTTAACATATAAAAACAACCCTTTACAAATGATCAACGAAATACATTTTCGTTCAGCATTTGTATCCAAACATAAATTTTAGAATAAATGAAACACCATTTTTTGGTTATTTGTACTATCAGAACGTCTTACTTGTTATCACTTTGTTGAAAAGCTGATGATGTAATGCTTGCGTTCCTTGGACCGATCAGGGGGCCTCGCATGGGTTATAGACTGTTGGCGCCTTGCTCTCTTTGTCCTTTTCGCTATCCTCTTTGAATCTTTGTTGGGGATCAATACTACTCTAATTTTATTTCATCAGTTAATGATTTTAGTCAATAATTGCTAGATATATTTACACTACAGTTTTTAATCTATTGTTCAGTTTTAACTACAAATAGCCTGCGCTACAAAATGCAAGCTATCTACAAACCGCGAATGTTTCCTCTTTCTACATCAATAAATTCGAGTTATTGTTCTTTATACTTTGATTTACCAATTTGGATCGATTACTGTCTATTGCATTTATTGTTCACTATTTAAACACAATTGATTACGGTTCTGAGACATATAAAACGAGTTATCTTCACCTACTACGTCAGTTTTAATACGTATTTTCGATTATGGTGCAATCCTTTTTATTTCCACCAACTCAGCGACAATTGCACTTTATGTTAGTTTAGATTTTCCTTCGGGAAAAAATCATTTACATTCTCTTTACACAATACTAACTGGATTTTCGTTATAGTTGCACAATATTAATCGCAGCCTAACTCGAGCTGCGCGCTCGCCTTTTTCTCGTTTGGTTAACTTCAATTCAACCTTGATCGCTTACTTAGTGCGACCTTTTCTGTTCACTTACTCAGCGCAACTGCCTTTCATCGCTTATTTAACGCGACTGACCACTAATACACCTCATTATGACCATTTAATTTCATATAACAGCGCGAAATTCGAATTTCTAATGCCTCCAGTACATGTTGTTCAGACCTAAGACCACTATTTAACAGTTCACCCACAACCTTTCTCAGTTATTAAACCGCTTGGCAGTGCTAGTCTTCGAAACATCTGCACCCCGAAATACGACGCATCGGTCGTGTAAATATCGTTAACCGACAAATAATGGTCGCCGTGAGCATTTAGAAATACCCCATAATTTGGATTCTCCCGTGAAAATTAGTCGAAAATAACGTATCGCGCCCGTAAGTACCGTCAACCGACAAACAACTGCTCATAATGCCATCGTGTGCACCTGGAAACGTCTTAAATTTGTTGATTCTATAATTACATACTAACTGTACCAACTATTCTCCACATACTTTTATGAGAAATATTAAACAATGATAGTAGCGATTGGGTAGCGATTGTGGTAAATGTCAAGCGATTACGGCAATTATCGGACACTTGTGGCATTGTAGAATTGTAGCAATGTTCTGGCGTCTTTCGCAATTGTCTAATAATTTTAGTAATTTACAAACGATTGTATGCAATCGTGGGACACTCTATAGCGATTGTAGAAATTGTGGCGATGGTTTGACGATTTTCCCTTAAAAATGACGAAGTAAAGAAATCGAGCGGGATACAGGACTCTATAGAGATACGATGGGATTCTATTTCTCTACACGCAGCCATTGATTTAGAGTTGTTCATAGAAATCATAAAATACATTTTTGATTCCACCTACTTTACGCTTGATGGTAACAGGCAATTGTTAGGCGTTCCTATGGGGACTATCATTAGCCCAATCCTCAGTCAATTTGTTATGGACAACCTCTTAGATTGGATACTACCACAGCTCCCGTTCATACATCCTTTCATTAAAAAATATGTAAACGACATAATATGCACCATTCCGATTGACCAAACAGAAAATACTTTGAATACCTTTAATAGTTACGATCCGAATATACAATTTACAGCTGAGGTAGAGAACGATAGAAGAGCGGTACCCTTTCTAGATAACCTACCTGTTCGGGATAGGTTGAACATCATTAGATTCGATTGGTACCAAAAAAGTACACACTCTGGTCGTTACTTAGATTATAGGAGCCACCATCCTCTCAAATATAAAATAAACTTGCTAAAGGCTATGAAATACAGAGTTACCGGTATCTCGCATGCCACTTTTATCATGAGTAATCTGAGGAAATTATCGAGACTGTTCATCGAGAACTCTTATACCAGAACCTGGTCAATAAAGCTCGAAACTTGAAAGTTATTTCCAGCGATTTCCCTTGGCCGTTTTTACTGAGGAATTTCTTTCCCAAAGTTGTATAATAAACAGTTCCTGACATATAGCCGGATGATCGGCTTATTAGTCCACCCGATACACTGGTCTTACATCCTCAGAAAATGTCACCCCACAAATAAAACGTATATTAAAACCATTTCCAATAGTCATTGCTGACAAATCACTTGTTACCGTTAGTTCCCTGTTCTCTTCTCTTAACGATAGAACGCACCTCTTACGATATTCTACTAATGTATATGCGATAAATTGCACGCAATGCTCCGGTAGCTACATCGGAGGAACTTCTCAATTTCTAAAAGGTAGGATCTCTGGCCATAAATCTGACATAAAGTATAAAAGGTTGCGATGCTAATTAGCAACTCATTCTGTAGAGAATAACCACCATTTCGACTTTGATAATCCGAAAATTTTAGCAAAAGAAACAAACCTCACGAAACATCAGTTCCTTGAAATGGGCCATATATATATATATATATATATATATATATATATATATATATATATATATATATATATATATATATATATATATATATATATATATATATTTAAATAAGACAATTTTTCTTTAAAACTTGTGTAAATAAACGTAAAAATTAATTCAACGTTTCGGGAACGTCCTTTGTTCCCTTTGTCAAGAATTCTTGACAAGGGAACAATCACGATATTACGTTATTCAATTTAAAAAAAAATCTTATTAAACTATGAATACTATGGAAATCTAAATAGAAATATATATATATATATATATATATATAACAATAAACATTTAATAGACAATAGACTTGACATTAATAATCTGAGTACAATATATAATCATTTACCAAACATAGATAGTAATACATAAATTTATA